>VDFB02379387.1:51106-97612 GCA_007258455.2 Sequoia sempervirens
AGAAAACATACAAATATCTGGAAAGAAATCAGAAGTTTCATATGATCTATCTGTATATCCCTTCGACATGAACTTATACATGTCACCATTTCCTCTGGGATGTGTGTCACCTAATTTTACCAAATACAGAGGAAAGACAAAACATATCAAACATGTTCGAGAATTTGCAACCAATTGTATGGATGTCGCCTATGAACAAAAGTACTTGATGAGACTCTTTTCTAAAAGTCTTGCAGGTCCTACCCTCGAATGGTTCTCCACTCAAAAAGATATCCAAACATGGGATGAACTTAAACACAAATTCATAAAAAATTACGCATACAACATTGACATGGACACCTCTATTACTAGCTTATGTAATCTCATGCAAGAGGATGTTGGTGAAACATTCATCCCATTCTTCCAAAGATGGAGAAGTCTAGCTATTCTTTGTCACATCGACATACCCGAAGAGGAAAAGGTGGACATGTTCACTCAAACACTTCTAGGACCCTTAAAATATGCATTACAAGTACATTGTTGCACAACCTTCACGGACCTAGTCGAAAAAGGTGTCTAGACTGAGAAAGACCTTATTACAAAGGGAGAGCTAAAATACGGTCCTAAAAAAACAAATGCAAATCCTCCCACTGACAAAAATAAGTACTGGGTCAAAAATAAACATGTTACCAATGATAGTGTCGTTGATGCCAAGGCTGTAAACACTATGAGTCATGTACTAGCTCTAAAAGGCGTTCAACTGCAAAACAAGCCAACGACAATACTAACACCCCCCACCAATGGCATCCCAAACAGTCAAAATGGTCAAAATAGTCAAAATCAAGGACAATATTGTCAGATGAGACAATTCCCCAGAGGTCGCACATACACTCCCTTGGGTGAGGCTATGGAGGAAGTCCTCAAGAAATTCCTTTAGAACGGTCTCATCACACTTGAAAAACCAAAACCGTATGACCCAGGGAAATTTAAACCATCATGGTGGGATGATAATACCTACTGTGCTTACCACCGAGCTAAAGGACATAAGACATCATCCTGTCGACAACTGAAAAATATTGTGCAAGACCTTATCGAGAGTCGAATAATTGAATTAGGTGGGCCACAATTCCCATCAAATTCAAACCATACCATTCATAAGAACCCATTGCAAGACCATGGTTCTAATAATGCTTCCACGTCAGGTCCTAAGATAAACAATAATCAAGCAAATTTTTCCCGCGCTAAGTATGACTATTCTGTTGGACCTACTATAAGCAATGTTCTAACTGACGATGAATACATCAACACCATCATAGTCAAACGAGCATCCCAATGCAATGCCACTACTCAAAGTGGAAAAATCACCATAACTGGTCCACCTCCCGCTAGGCAACCTAAGCTTACCATACCCAGTCCATCTCCTAGGCAGTCGCAACCTACCTCGACCACAAAGCAATGGCAACCTAAGAGTCAGTTTAACCTCATCGACCAGCTTGGAAAAACTCCCACACAGATTTCCATACTTGAGTTGCTTCACATCTCTCCCATGCATAAGGCTATATTAGATAAAAACCTTGATGAGGGAGCAACCTGAGACTTTGAAAATAACCCACAAACAAGAGAATAATTTTATTATTCAGAAAATGGAGCTTCTTACATGCAGAGGATCTCAAATCCCTAAGTTCTACAATACATGCAAGTTACAGAAACCTACAAAATAACCCTTTCGCAATATGCGAGCTTGTCCCCAAAAAGTTACCCAAAAATTAGAAACCCACCCATAAATAGAGCTCCTCTTTAGTTTGGAGCCAAAACAACTTTCAAATTTGAGTTTAGGCGGTTTGGCGTCAAAAATTTACCACATGAAGTTAGAATTTCAAAAGAGCATTTGCAATTGTATCTTCTAGAAAGTGCGCCAACTTCCCGGGGCCATAACTTTTGATCCAGGACTCTGATTCGTGAACCGTTTAAATAGTTGGAAAGGTCACGAAGTCAACAACAAGCTTGAAATACACTACGCCAATTTCAGCAAGTTTTGAGGCCGATCCGGGAACTCTAAGTGCCTCAAATCTAACTCGGAAGATTTTCAGGTGCAAATCTGGGAAACTAAAACTGCAATATCTTTCAACCAAGGACTAGAAAATAAAAAACCATAAATTGAGAATTTTATTATAACAAAAAGGGTATCCAAAAATGTAAAACCATTTAAAAACTGAGAAACTTGAAATTTAACTATTTTTACTTGGGTGATGCCGTTGCCCGCCCACACCCTTTGGATGCTCTGCATTAGACACCCGAGGTAATTTGAGAAGTGACCATCCGCGTCGGATGGTGAGAGGAAAACCCAAGCGATCAACCTTTTCCTTAGGCAACCAGGATGAATCTTCAACAGGCCTTCCTTTCCATTTCACCAGATATTCTTCATACTACCTGTTCCTGGTACTCCTTCCCACACGACTATCCGGGATTTCTTCAATCTCCTCCTTTTACGAGTAGGTCTTTGAGATCCCACCTTGTTCCATCGTTGGTACTTCCCTGCGCCACCTTCATGATACTCTATCAAATGCGAAATGTCTTTAGAACACGAGGAAATGTTGAATCCATCAGCAAGCTCTACCTCATATGCATTCCCTGAATCATGCCTCTTCAAAATTTTACAAGGACCAAACTTCTTCATCTTCAATTTGTTATATGTTCCCACTGGAAACCTTTCTTTCCTCAAGTGGACCATCACTTCATCACCAATCTGAAACTCCTTATACCTCCTCTTATGATCTGCCTTAGCCTTATACTGCATATTCATCTTGTTAATATGTTCTCTTGCCTTCTCATGTATATCCTTGATGTGTTCTACAAAATCTTCAGCTTCATCACTTATTTTCTTCTCTTGGTCCATCTTCCTCGAGGCCTACACGGAGCTATTACAGGGCTACCTCATACACAATCTAGAATGGTGATCTGCCGATTGCTTATGTTAGCCAATTGTTGTAAGAAAAGTGCATACAGGGTAAGATCAAGTCCCATCCTTTGGGTTTATCTCCTACAAAACATCTCAGTAGGTTACCTAGACTCCTGTTAACAACCTCTGTCTGCCCATCTGTTTGTGGATGGTGTGCAAAACTGAACTTTAACTCTATGTTCAGCTTCTTCCACAAGGTTCTCCAAAAGTACCCCCACAAATTTAATTAATGAGGATCACGAAACAATACTCTTTGGTAAGACCATGCCAGCCTCACCACCTCTTTGAAGAACAAATTGACAATGTGGAGTACATCATGGAGTCTTGACATGGAATAAGTAGCTGCCATCTTGAAAACATATCAACGACCACAAAGGCCCGAATCATTCCCTCATTATTGTCCTTGGCAAACCAAGAACAAAGTCCATACTTATATCCTCCCATGGCCTCTACGAGGTATAGGTAAGGGTGATATAAGCACGTATTACGGCTCCCTCCTTTAGCCATCGACATACCACAGCCAGCTTTGTACAAACTTCTTCACATCCTACTACTTGACAAGCTGAGGCCAATAATAATGCTCCTTTGATAATGGCAATGGTCTTATCCCAACCAAAATGTCCTGCCATTCCTCCACTATGCTTCTCCTTTATCAAGTTCTCCCTCATGGAACTCCTCAGGATACACAATTGGCTTCCCTTAAATAACATGCCATCCTGGATTATGAAATCTAGCCACCTTGTCCTGTCCACTGTAACTGGTTCCTTGCAATCTTTTTAAGCCTCTGTGAAATCAGGATCTTCTGCGTACAGTGTCTTAAGTTCATTGAACCCAACCACTTCAATCTGCATCTTTGTCATCAATGTATGCCTCTTACTTAAGGCATCTGCAACCCTATTTGACTTCCCACTCCTATGTTTCAAAACAAAGGTATAACTCTGCAAAAAATCTACCCATTTCATATGCCTCTGATTTAATTTTCCCTGACTATTTATATATTGCAAGGCCTGATGATCAGTATATAGAACAAATTCCTTCAGCAACAGATAATGTCTCCATTTCTTTTAAGCTTGAACTATTGCATAAAATTCTTGATCATATACAGAATACTTTCTCTTGGCATCATTTAACATTTCACTGAAATAGGCAATGGGCTTACCTTCTTGGCTCAACACTGCTCCAATGGCACAACCACTAGCATCACAATCCACCTGAAACACCTTGTTGAAATTTGGGAGGGCTAGAACAAGTTTCTCTATCACCTTCTGCTTCAACAGTTCAAAACTTTTTGCCGCTCCACTACTCCAATTTGAATTATTTTCATCCCTCTCATTGTTTCAGCCTGTGGGTCCACAAATACTACCGTTTCTAATAAACTTCTATAAAAAACTAGCCAAACCATGGAGATCTCACTCGAGTAGCGCTTCTTGGGTAGGCCATTCCATAATAGCCTTCACCTTCTCTGGGTCCATCTTGAGACCTTCTGCTGAGACAACAAACCCCAAGTACACTAACTCCCTCCTCACAAAACTGCACTTCTTCAGATTAATCAACAGTTTCTCTTCTCTTAACTTTTCAAAGGCTCTCCGAATATGCATCAGATGCTCATCCAACGTCTTACTGAAAATCAAAATATCATCTAAATACACAATAACAAAACTTCCCAGAAATTCTTTTAGTACCTTGTTCATGAGCCGCATGAATGTGCTCGATGCATTGGTTAGCCTAAAAGGCATGACTAACCACTCGTATAGGACCTCTTTGGTCTTGAAGGTAGTCTTCCATTCATCACCCTCTCGAATCTAGATCTGGTGATACCCACTCTTCAAATCAATCTCTGTGAAGTACTGAGCTCCACTCAAACAGTCCATCAGGTCATCCATCCTTGGCAGGGGAAATATGTACTTGATTGTTATTTTGTTTATGGCTCGAGAATCTGTACACATCCTCCACTCCCTATCCTTCTTTGGTGCTAGTACTGCAGGTACTGCACATGGACTCAAACTCTCCCGTATCAAACCCTTTCTCAACAACTATTGAACTTTTCTATTCAACTCCTCATTTTCTGCTGGAGTCATTCTATGAGCTGCCTTGTTTAGAAAACTGGCTCCAGGAATCAAGTCAATCTGATGACTGATCTTCCTTATTGGTGGTAAACCCTCAAGTACATTATCAGAAACAATATCCTGAAACTCATCCAACATCCCAGAAACTTCTTATGGAACCTTCTCACTATCCTCCTTACTCACTCTAGGAATCAATGCATAACACACATGCTTATTCTTCATACCTTCTTTAAATTTTCTTCCATCTACATAACAAATTCTAGCAATACTACATACCTTTTCTTCGGTCTCCTTCAAGGGTTTCAACTTGTGACGAACCCCATCCTTTGTCAAGGAATAAGTGTTTGCATGGCCATCATGTATAGCTCGCCTATCGAACTGCCACGGCCTCCCCAACAACATGTGACATGCATCCATGGGGATGATATCACAGAGTACCTCATCATAGTAGCTCCCGATCTTGAACTTTACTAGGCACTGCTCATTGACCAAAACTTTGTGGTCTTTCTAAAACCAGGCAATCCGATACAGGATGCGGGTGCCTTTCCCTCTTCAGCTTCAACTTTGTGACCATCTCTTCTGACACCAGATTATCAGTGCTCCCACCATTAATAATGACATCATAACATTTTCCTTCACACTTGCACCTTGTGCGAAATAGATTCTTCCTCTGTTCTAGTTCTTTTTCCTCAGTCACCAGGGCTCTCCTAATCACTAGGGCTTCTCCCCTTTCAGCATCATCAAAATGTTCAGATTGGGCCTCTTCATCTGCATGCACAACCCTTCCATGACCTTCTGGCCTTTTGTCTACCCTTCTTTGGTGTTGTGGACATTCATAGGCTCGATGCCCTTCTTCACCACACTAGAAACACGTTCCTTTGAAACCACCTCTTCCAGATCCTTGTCCATATCTCCCTCGTCCTCTACCTCTTTGATCACCACTGTTTTGATCATGAGGGCGGTAGAAGTTGTCATTCCTTTGGCTTCGGATGGTACCCACATCTTCACTTTTCTTTTCATCATCATTTTGGCTTCCTGAAGGTCTTCCACTACCCCTTCCACTTTGACCTCCTCGTCCTTTTTGCTTGCCATCAAATCTTTTGTTCAGCTTCTCTTCCACCTTCAGAGCAAACTGATACACATCCTTAATGGTGGTCATTTTGACTAGGCTTAACTCCTCCTGAATGCTCAGTCATAACCCATTAAGATATTAGGCTACCTTCTCCTTATTGACCTCTGTGTGACCCGTTCTAATGATTATCTTATGAAAATCTTCAAGATATTCTTTCACAGATCTGCTTCCTTGCTTCCAACCCTTGCAATTTCTTCAATAGATCTAACTTGTAGTCCACCTGTATGAACTGCTTCTTCAGCTCTACCATGCAATCCCATCTGGTGATATTTCCTTTTCCTCTTCGATTTCTTTCCAACTGGACCTCTTTCCACCAAATATTGGCATGGCCCTTCAGCTTCATTTTTGCAAACTTAACTCAATCTAGGTCCTCTATTTCCTCATACTCAAAATATTCTTCTAGCTCGTTGATCTAGTCGATCAACTCTTTTGGGTTCAGACTTCGTGAATAACTGGGGACTTTTGCTCTGGGTCTTTTCCTGATCTTCGAAATGGCCCTTATTAGCCGCATTTGGTCTTGATCAATTGCTTCTTATTCCTCTTCTACATTTGAACCTTCTTCCTCTCCTTCATCCTCACTTTCCTCCCTCAGGTTTAACCCTCTTCTCAACTGCTCTTGTAAGGCATCAATCTGTCTTTGGAGGGCTGCCAATGCATCTCTTCCACCAGTATTTATGCTACCTCGACCACCTCTAGCACCACAACACCTACTAGGCATCACTCTTGGAGGCATATTTCTTGACCTTGACCCACAACCATGGTCCTGGTGCGAACTTCCTCACGATAGGCGATCTGTCCACACGCTCAAGAAAACCCGCTCTGATACCACTTGATGAGGGCGCAACCTGAGACTTTGAAAATAACCCACAAACAAGAGAATAATTTTATTACTCAGAAAATGGAGCTTCTTACATGCAGAGGATCTCAAATCCCCAATTTCTACAATACATGCAAGTTACAGAAACCTACAGAATAACCCTTTCGCAATATGCGAGCTTGTCCCCAAAAAATTACCCAAAAATTAGAAACCCGCCCATAAATAGAGCTCCTCTTTAGTTTGGAGCCAAAACAACATTCAAATTTGAGTTTAGGCGGTTTGGCGCCGAAAATTTACAACATGAAGTTCAAATTTCAAAAGAGCATTTGCAATTGTATCTTCTAGAAAGTGTGCCAACTTCCCGGGGCCATAACTTTTGATCCGGGACTCCGATTCGCGAACCGTTTGAACCGTTGGAAAGGTCACAAAGTCAAAAACACACTTGAAATTTGCTAGGCCAATTTTGGAAAGTTTCAAGGCCGATCCAGGAACTCTAATTGCCTCAAATCTAACTCAGAAGATTTTCAGGTGCAAATCTAGGAAACTAAAACTGCAATATCTTTCCACCCAAGAATAGAAAATAAAAACCATAAATTGAGAATTTCATTATGATGAAAAGGGTATCCAAAAATGTAAAAACATCTAAAAACTGAGAAACTTGAAATTTAACTATTTTTGGGTGATGCAAGATTGCCCTTACACCACTGGATGCTCCTGCATCAAACCTGCAAAAGTCATCCGTCCCTAAGGATATTAATGTCAACCAATTTGAGACCATGGTGGGATACCTCACTACACCTCATCATGTCACTTTTTCTGATCAAGACTACTCATCACCCAAAACTAACCATAATGACGCCTTACACATTGAAACTTTTTTCCATAAGCATAAGGTCAAAAGAGTTTTAGTAGATGGCGGAGCAGGATTGAACATATGCTCCTTGAAACTGGTTAAGGCTCTAGGATTTTCTGATGCATGTGTGGACCCTACAAAGAGTATAGTCATAAAAGCATATGATGACGAAGAACGTTCTTCACGAGGCATTATTTCTCTTCCTATCAGAGTGGGACCAATCATTATGGATACAACTTGTCAGGTCCTAGATCTAGAATTACCTTACAACATCTTGCTCGGTCTCCCATGGATTCATGCCCTAAAATATGTTCCCTCCACATATCACCAATGCTTAAAATTCCCATTTGACGACACAAAAATCACCATATATGGAGGCCCTGACCCTTTTCAATATTGCACCAACCTAAGGGGTATTTCCAAAAATTGAGTACCCATCAACCGAGAAGCTCCTGGCTCCTCTTCTTCTAAATACATTGACCCATCCACACTTGCATCATCATCCATGTCCACTTTGTCCACGTCTTCCACCACACCACCATCTTGCACACTTCCTAAGGATGAACCCAATGTCAAGATCTAGAACCTAGGCTGTGGAGAATTCAAATACATATGGCATATAGCATCACAACAATACCCAAGTCTCTAAAGGTCTACGATTGACCATGTTTTAGAATGGAACCCAAAGAAATTTTCAAAGTTCCACCAAAGACGGTTTTCATAAAATGGGGAGACATGAGTAATGAGGACCTTGCTGATATTACAGGATGGCTCTATAAAGAAATGGCCGACCTACCCCCATTACTAGTTAAGAGATATGGCAAGGGATATGACATGATGAAGGCTAAGGGCTACGATGGAACTAGTGGCCTAGGTAGAAATAAAATTGGACGAAGAGAGCCCATAGAATCTTTCAAAATACCAAAGTATCTTGGATTAGGGTATGGATTGCCCAACAATGACGACCGACATACCAGTGGAGTTTTGAGTGAGCGTGTGCATGCTTCAGAAAGTGTTGAGACCGCTAAGGAAACCTTTACTGAAACTGACTCCCAAGAGTGGGAATTTGGCTCCCAAAGATCCCTAAGTGACTGTTGCCTCGATGATTTGTTCATTGAAATAGGGGAGCTTACCTCTAAACAAAAATTTTGGCTAACATTTAAAATCAATCAGGCACCAAATAGTCATAGTTCCATTTCCCTTCCCCATGATATACAAGACCCACCACCTAAATCTAGTAACCATCAGTTGAATCCATCTGAATTACCAAATAACGCTGACAACCATGACTTTAAGTCCTTCACCCCTTACTTTGACAACGAATATGAAATAAGTGAAACAATATCTCTAAATCCATCTACATTCTTCCTGCATCCTCCCCTCAATTCACCAACGCTGACAATGGCATTTCCCTAGTCTATCCACAATTAATTGATTGGGACCAACAAGGCCCACCAGTCCTAGACACCTTTCAAAATGATGAGGCTATTGCAGAATTTATGGGATTACGTGAGAGCATACCCAGTGGTGATCACAAGAAAGGATTCACCATTGACCTAGATTGTGTAGCCTACTTTGGCAAGACTGCTCTATCCTCCAGTCGCAAAATTAAAAATAAGAATTAAAAAAAATGAAACGTCTTTAGGTGAAAACCGAAAGGCACCTTCTGACAACCAAAAAGTAAAAACAAAGGATGTATCTGCACGTGAAAACCTCTTTGAGGTGCCCAAAGATGGAGGACTGCACTTTCTTCCTATAACACAAGAGAAATCAGCTATGCTCATAGAGGACACCATAGAAGACAACATATCGACAACAAAAGAGCCCAAAATGGTCCTCTTCGCTACATCCTTGACTAAAGAAGAGAGACCGAAATTTCACAAATTCTTTGCAAAATGTAAAGTCAACTTCGCATGGTCCTATGCTGACATGTCTCGACACCAACAAAGCACACACAACCTTACACGAAGAACATGAGGGTATATGTGGGTCTCATTCGAGTGGTCCTACTCTGGCCAAGAAGATTACGAGACTTGGGTAATATTGGTCAACCATTGAGAAAGATACATTAGAATATGTGGAGACTTTTCGCCAATGTCAGATTCACAGTGATTTGATTCATGCTCCAGCACAAGAACTTCGGCCAATCACGTCTTCGTGGCCCTTCACACAATGGGGACTCGACCTTGTGGGCAAGATCCATCCTACCTCATCCAATGGCCACAAATTCATCATAACCGCCACTGAGTACTTTATGAAGTGGATCAAAGCCATCCCCCTAACGTACATAACTGGAAAAAAAATCTCCAAATAGATTCTTAACTATATCATTTGTCGGTATCGCCTTCCGCAATCCATCATCACTGACAATGGACATTCATTTAAAAACAAAGGCATTCATGAGTTATGTGAGGAATTTCATATCCAACATCATTTTTCCTCTCTGTATTACCCACAAGGAAACAGTCAAGCCGAGGCATCAAATAAATTCCTTCTTTACGAGTCTCCCTAAAGGGTCTGACCGATGATGAGGAGTATAGACAGTCACATCTACATGAGCTGGAGATGTTAGAGGAAAGAAGGAATAATTCCCTGAACCATCTACAGGCACATTAGAACCGTCTCTGTCATAGTTAAAACAAGAGAGTAACGGTCAGTAATTTTGACATTGGTGACCTAGTCCTCATGTAGAACCCAAAAAATCAAGCCGACAAAGAAAAACCTGGAAAATTTGAACCAAATTGGCTAGGTCCATATGTCATCATACCCTCCTTTGGTTCTGGAGCTTATCAACTAGCAACTCTAGAGGGAGAAAAACTAACAAATCCTATCAATAGTCTACATCTCCGAAAGTTCTACACATAGCATCAAAAGGTCAGGCTGAAAAACCTTAAAAATAACAAAAAAATTGTTGCCTTGATGAAAACCTGGCAAACAGGCGTCTTGACGGCACCAAAAAAAATGAAAAAATAACAAAAATAGTAAAGAGAAATAATTCATCCAATAGTGAAAACCTGGAAAATAGGCACTTTGGATAAGTACCGTGGTGAAAACCTAGCAAACAGGCACCATGCGTAATCAATCATTGTTTTGCCATCTACTGTTACTTTATTTGTCTTGGTCAATGATGAAACACATTTTCCGTCACCACCACAACATCTTTCATGACATCATACCCTTCCTTTCATGGTTGAAAAAAGGTTGACATCAAGTCTTGAATATTGTCCATCCGGCACCCCATGCATATCATTTTCACGTCCTTTAAAATTGGCTAAGTCTTGGACCTGACTAGGGGAAAAAAAATTATCATGTGACTGCAGTGGATATCACACATGGTCTCAGAAATTGTAAAAGTCCTGAAAAAAGACCAAAAACATCACAAAAAAGTCTTGAAAAAAGATCAAAAACATCACAAAAAATTCCTAAAAAAAAGACCAAAAAAATAATAAAAAGTCCTGAAAAAAGACAAAAAAATCATAAAAAGTCCTAAAAAAGACAAAAACATTAAAAGTCCTGAAAAAAGACAAAAACATCACAAAATGCCCTTAAGAAAGACCAAAAACATTGTAAAATATCTTGAAAAAAGACCTAAAAATTGAAAAGTGTCCTGACGAAACCACAACTAACGTCAAACTATCTCGAAATCACAAAAAATAGAATCATTCCTTGTCAAGTCCATCAAATAAATTATTCTTTGTCATTCGTCTGAACTACATTGTCTCTACGCATTTGCTAAGTAGGCAAGACTCATTTTCGAGTCCCCGAGACATTAGATTAGTCCTTTTAGGTTTGTCAAAATAAAAGCATGACTCAATCTTTGGTCATCAAGACAAAGTCATTGGTCGTGTCAAACTACGAGGTCTCTGAGTGTATGACGTAGGCAAGGCCATCTGTCGATGAGCCCCCGAGGCCGCACTAGGTCAGTCCATTAGGGTTCATGGCATTACACTGGCACACACATCAAGAGTCTCCAAGTCAAGACAAATCATTTTCCAAACTGGAAAACTCCTAAAACAAAGTATGGCAATCATTTATTCAAACATGACAATCACATCAGCATGTCAAAGAAATCGACATATGGTCAACATAAGTCAAACTCAGTCAAAACAAGTCAAATGATCATAACCTGTCAAACTGTCAACTCTTGGTTAGCTTTCAGATGTGTCCTTCTGAAGAATAACCTTTGTCATCCATGCCTTATGATGTGTCCTTCCTAGGCATCGTCACTGTCATTCAACATTTTGAGGGATCCTCTTGACATCTAAGGATCACTCCTTTCGACATCAGTATTCTTTAGATGTGTTTTTCTGAAGAACAAACTCTGTCATTTATTCCTTAGGATGTGTCCTTCCTAGGCATCATCACCGTCCCTGTTGATGGAACTTCACATTTTTGCTCCCTTTGTTCCACTCATAACCTACCTTCTGTCACTGGTCTTTCATGGTGTTGGATTATTTCCCTGGGTTGGGGGTTTTAGCCTTATCTGCATGTAAAACCCTTGTATTTATCTTACGCCTTGGTTGGGATCTATTTCGTTGTTACTTTTTGAGGGGGTTTTAAAATCTATGTTCTATCAATTCATCTAGGCCAAGTCCCTTTGTTTTAATTTTTATTTCCTCCATAGGGTTTTTATTTTCCTAAGTCTTGGTTGGCCCCGAGTTTCATCTTTTAAAAACAACTTATGTCATTGTTTTCCATCCGCCTAGTAATGCCCCCTTCTCCTCTTAATAATTTTTTTATTTTTTAGAGGGATTAAGTTCGCACTACCATTGATCAATTGCCTTCAGATATCAACGGTTGCCTGCCATCGCGTGATCGAGAATTGCAGGATCTTTATTGATCGCGATATCATAGGCGGGTGCCACATGCCCTTTCTGAAGGATGAATTTCACGCGACCGTTGATCAACTACCATTTGATCTCAGCCATTCCTCGCCATCCCGCGATGACCCCACCACTGTGATTTCGTTGATCGTGATATTATGGGCAGGCGCCAAGTGTCTCATCTGGTGGAGTCGAAGGAATAATGAAATACTTTAACCCGGTTTTAATATGTTATGTTGCAGGTTACTAAAGTGCTCTTGAGGTTCACATGTTTTAAATTGAAGGAGATGTTATGATCTCATCAGAAAATTTGCTCAATGGATAGTGATAAGGCTGACAACTGTGTTGAAGGAATGAGATCATTGATGCTCAAGATCAACAGTTTCCTGTCATCGCGTGATCCAAAGTTGTAGGATCTTTACTAATTGTGATATCGCAGGCGACTGCCACGTGGACTTCCTTCGCAGTGCATGGTATGGTGGGCCCATTATTTTCCATGTTGGTGAATGTATTAGCTTGTTTCGAAAATGATCGTTTGATGATTTGATTCAACTAAGGGATTGACGGCTCAAATTTAAAGTCTGCGTCAAATATGGTTGGAGTCATTCATCCAGCATGCGGGTGGGCTTTAATGGTGGATGAGGCGCTTACTGGCATGATTTAATCAATAAATCAAATGTTGACTGGTGAGATGTGTACTCTCTAGCCCGATGCTTGTTTGCTCCTTCATTTTCTATAAGAAGGATTTCAAGGCCACAAGTACAGGTAGCAAGTTAGATAATTTTTTTGAGTCCAGGTGAAGTTACAAAGCAACTTGTAAAGTCTGATGGTTTTAGAGAGAAATGCAATTTAGGTTTGAGTTCATGGGGATTTAATGTTGTATAACAGTACTAGCATTTGAGTTGAAATGAAAAATTCAAGCTCATGTCTCTCCATTGTACATGCATATCTAAGCTTTGAGTAAAATAACTAAGGGTTGTTTTATCCATCTCACTATTGTGGTGTGTATGATTCTATTTTATCTTTAATTCAAGGAATTAATTAAAATGTTTGAATGGGATTGTAGTTAGATGTGTTTTGTATAAGGATTTGATAAGTAGTATTGAGTTAGAATACATATTGATGAGATTACAAGGTAATGTTGTCAAGGATCTCATATGTTATGTGTTAAATCTATCATATACCTTTAGATGCTTATGAATTTTACTTCTACCCAATGGATATATGGCACTGGTCTAAGTTGTAATTACCCATATGGTTCAGTATTTGTTTGTCTTTTCCAAGAGCTTGCTACCAATTACAAATTAATGACTATCTTATACTGTGGATTGTGTTGTAGTTATCTCATGCTCCAGGTAGTTGATATTATCAATGAACAACCGATTCTATTCTATATTATCCTATCATGTTGAGCTATTAAGTGAGATTATCTGCTATTGTTAATGTTGTTTATGATAATGGTGCAGAGGTTGTAAACACATTAAGGGATCACCCTCCCAGTTCTTGCAGAGCCCAAAGTGTAGGAGGATTTAAAAGTCCTCGTCAGTTGTTCGAGGATTTAAAAGTCCTCGTAAGTTGGTCCAGGTCCTTTGAGCTTCCCTTGATTGGAATTGGCATTTCCATAGGTAGATTAGAAGACAAACCTAGTTACAGTATAAAATAGAACCAACAAAATGGCGACTCTACTAGGGAGTTAATTTTAATATTTCTTGTTACTGTGTCGGTTGTCCATTTTTCATAGAGTTGTCATAGTATTTCTATGATTTAAAGGTTGAGCCTAAAATTTTGTGTTAGTTTTGTCCACTTCTTCTATTTTCTTAAGTGTTAAGACTTATATTGTAAAGCACTTTTGTGTGTTGACAGTACAAGGTTCCAAAGGTTTTCATTCTCCACCACATGTCTTTAGGTATTTGGTATTCCCAAGCTAATTGGGTGGCGACTATAAAGCCTCTGCACCAGTGTGCATTTTATTGTGAAAGGTTTATTATAAGTGGAAAGAAATTTTGGACTAGTACGAAGAATGAAGAACACCAGGTCATTCATGAAGAATCATCTAGAAAAGAAATTGGAAGGTGAACTTCCCAAAGTGAAGAAGGACTAGATAAAGAAAAGACCAGAATCTAGTAATGTTGCTCCTACATCACAAGACCCTGTACAACAAGGTACAAGTAAGCTTTTACACCCTATCCCTGAGAATCTTGAAGAGGTGTCTAGAAATTTAGATTCAGATAGTTGTGGATTTTTTTATTCATTATTTAATACACCGGTTCAAGAAGATGTGACATGGAAAAGTAAAGGGCATGTTAGTGTCAAATATGCTGAAAAAAGAAGAGGCAGGAGTAGAAGTTGAAGCCATCACAGAGAATGCACCAGTGATGTGCCTCCTCCTCCTGCTGAAAATGATATAAACCCTTTATTGTCTGAACATGTACTAGAAGAGGTCAATCTAATAGACCTAGATGATACATCAAGTTCTAATGTGACTTTTCCTGACCCTGAAGATGTTTTTAGAGACATTAATTCTTTGAGGTAGGAAATCCAAAAGCAAGCTGAGCTTAGGGTGAAAAGAGAAAAAGAGAGAGAAGCAGAGTTGAGGAATGTTGTGATTGAAATGGATAGGTTAATGAGACAGTTGGTGACAATGAAGCTCTTGAACCAAGAAGAAACTAAACCAAGTGTTGAGGGTCTGGTTGTACATAAGATTGCTAAGAAGGAAGCAAAACTTGTGTCTAAATAAAACCTAGTAGGCCACATTGATTTCCAACCCAAACCTGTTGACCCAAAACCCTTAAATCATGTTAAGTCTCAACCGAGTAAGCCTGTCTTAGATAAGGGAAAGCAAAAGGTTGAGGGGATTAAAATAAATGAGAAGGTGACTCCCCATTTCACTCAACAAGATCTCTCACCTCGTGTGTCATTTCAAATAGAATATGCCTTAAAAAAGGCTAAAAGGGAGAATGAAGCTCTGGAAAAAGAGTTGGAGAGAACAAAGATTTAGGCTGTGAATGTAGAAATGAAGAAAAAAATAAGTTTCCTAAAGATGTTAAACATGGATGAGGCTACACAAGCTGCAACCTTATCAAATCACCAAGATGTTTTAAAGGGAGGTCCTAAAACTAATCCAGACCCCACCATAAATAATTATATCCTGAAGAATCATGCAAATAGGTCTATAAATCCAAATCAGGATGGTTCTAGAGTGCAAGACTTAGGGTCTGGTGTTGATCCTCAGAGGAATGAAGGATTATTTCAACAATGACATATATAGTTGGAAAGGTATAGGCCATTATTCTTTGATGGTATCCCTGGTTATCCAAATCCCATCCATGCTGACTTGAGAGAAAAGATGAATAAGTTTGTTGGCAATAATGTTGTAACAGCAGAGGAACACTTGAAAGCTTTTATTGATATGCTAAATGATTATGAGGTAGAACATGAAGATGTTGTAATGAAATTGTTTGTACAATCTCTGGTAGAAGATACGAGGGATTGGTATAAAGGTTTACCTAATGCTAGTATTGGTTCATGGGGTGAGTTTGAAAAGTGGTTCATGGCAATAATGTTGTAACAGCAGAGGAACACTTGAAAGCTTTTATGGATATGCTAAATGATTATGAGGTAGAACATGAAGATGTTGTAATGAAATTGTTTGTACAATCTCTGGTAGAAGATGTCAGGGATTGGTATAGAGGTTTACCTAATGCTAGTTTTATGTTAAATGAATTTAATAACATTAAGAAGTCATTGAATGAGCCTGTGACAGAGTTTAATTTAAGATTTCATAAAGCAATGTATAAATTGTTTCAGGTTTTGAGGCTTGATGAAAATGTTTTTTAACTACATATTTCAATGCTTTTGATGCTAAAATGGCATATCTCCTCAGAGATAAGGACCCTCAGAATATGAGGGATGCATTTAGGGTGGCTATAAATATTGAGAGTAATAGAAGAGCTTCTGGGAAGTATGGTAGGAGAGAAGAACCTATACTTTCAAAAAATCCTAAGAATAAGACTGAGAAGATTCCAGCTATAAAGCCTACAGATGATGAAAAGTGGGAAAAGGTTTAAAATACTCTGAAAGACATAAAGCAAGTTGTTGCTAAAAAAGAGAAGGGTATAGGAAATGAAAGGAAAATTTATAATAAAAATGATAGGCCACTCAGATTGCAAAATTATCCTTATAATACAAATTGGAAAGATGGAAAACCAATCTTGCCTAGCCAGAAGCCTAAATTTGATCAGCATACGCCAAACCCCTTGTAGAAACATTCAGTGAATCTAGTAGCAGATAGACCGTGGTGTGAAGTGTGTGAACATCCACATGATCAAAATTATTGTGGTGTTGCTCAGTTGCTTGTTGCTAAGGAAGTGGAAGAGGATGTTCATGATCAAACATCAGAATATGAGCAGGATGATGTAGATGTTTGTATGGCTAGATCATACATTGATGAGGTAGAATGTTCCTCTGATGATGAAATACAGGAAGCTGATGTGGGTAATCAAAGGCAGAAAAGTGAGATGTATCATCAACAGGTCTTTTCTGATGAGGAAGGTGAGTTTGATCATAATGCTTGCAATATGGAACAGGCTGAAGATTCGGTGTCCTTAAGGAGACCATCAGAAGAAGAGATTGCAAGATTGACTAAAGAAATGGCTGCTCAAATGAGAACTTCACTTCAATTGAGAAATAGAACTATGGGTGGTGAACAGGGTAAACATGTTGGCCTATTTATTAAAGAACAAAAGGACAAAAACAAAGGTATTAAGGTTGACAACAAAAAGGATGTTGTAAAAGTCAAAGAAGTTAAGAGTGATAAGGTTTGGGCTAAAAGGAATGAAACCCCAAAGCCTCAAGAAGATGTGACTTCGTCACTAGTGAAGACCAAGGTGATTACAAAGGTAGTTGAACCTGTTGCAAAAGATAAGAAGCAAAAGAAGCTAGGAGGAAGTAATCAACAAGAGAAAAAGGAAAATGATGAAGGTATGATGTCTAATTTGCCTAAATATACACCTATAGATATGTTTCATGTGCTTTCTCAGGTTAAAGTAACTGTACCTCTGTTAGAAATGATGAGAATAAATGAACACAAAGAAAAGACAATAGCCTTGATCACAAATATTGTTGGTAATAAGACTAAGCAAGGAAGTGGTAAAGAAGTGAAGGATAAAGAGAAAGAAAAGGAAGAGGGAATTGTGTCACAAATTCCTCCTGTATATTTAGGAAATTCTATTAATATGTGCCTTGAAAATATAACCCCTTTTTTCTTAAGTGTGGATATAAATGGGAAAACTTTAAGGAATTGTATGATAGATTCAGGGGCATCAAATAATGCTATGCCAGTCAAAATAATGGAGGCAATGGGCTTGACAGTAGATACTGCTCAAGGTAAATGTTATGCTATGGATTCAAGAGAAGTGCCAATTGTTGGAACTATCAGAGCATTGCCTTATAAATTGACTCAGTACCCTGACAAGGATTTAGTCATCACTGTATTAGTTGCAGACATCCCACCTCATTTTGGAATGCTTTTGTCAAGAAAATGGAGTGCATCAATGGGGGGTAACATGCAATGTGATTTGTCATTTGCTACTTTCTCCATTGATGGTAAGGATGTCAAAATTGAAAGAGAATCAAAAGTACCTCATATGATTGAGCATGGCCCGATTGAAAATATGACATGTTTTATTGACAGTGGTGTAGATGAGTTTAGGGTTGAGGAATATTCTAGCAATTGCGATAAGCCTACTGCATTGATTGATACAGAAATAAAACAATTGTCAGAATCTAATGACTTGTGGACTATGTATTTTGACGGTGCAAGTTCAAAGGAAGGCTCTGGTGCAAGTGTTTTGTTACGATCACCAAGTGGAAAGACATTCAGGTTCTCTTTCACTTTGTTATTTGAATGTACAAATAATTTGGCAGAGTATGAAGCCTTGTTACTGGGGTTGAGATTGGCTGAAAAACATGGGATCAAGAAGCTCAAGGCAATTGGGGATTCTGAGCTTGTGGTTTCCCAAGTTAGATCCAAGTATGTATCAAAGAACAAGAGGTTGAAACAGTATAGGAATGTTGTTTGGGATGAATTGGAGAGATTTGATGCATTTGGCATAGGATGGATGGAGAGAGGTCGGAATAAGGTGGCAAATTTATTAGCTAATATTGCAGTAAGACCAGATGATATGTCTTATGTTGAAATTTCAAAGGTTGAGGTGCAAACTAGGCCATCTGTTCCTGATAACATAAAAAATTGGCAAGTTTTTGATAATGATGATGATATATTAAGATTTTTGAATTGTGTGGGTGAATATGAAAATCAAGAGATTGACTTTGGAGCTTTTGTTGAAAATATTGATGGTAAGGATACTATATTTGGAAATAAGGTCATTCAGTTAAATACAAACACAATTCCCAAGGGTCTAGTTGTACTAGAAAGAGTGTTTGATGATCAAGATAAGACAAAGGCTAATCACACTGCTTCCCATCCTGATGACTTGGAAGAGATAAATCTTGGAACAGAAGCATCCCCAAAGAAGGTGTGTATTGGAAAGAAAATGTCACCAAAGGTGAGAAGGATGCTAATTGACTTATTAAGGAAGTTTAGGCATGTGTTTTCATGGTCCTATGATGATCTTAAGGAATATAGGGAGGATCTTTTCCAACATGAGATTCCTTTGCGTGAGGATTCCAAACCATTCAGACAAAAGCAAAGGCCTATTAATCCCACCTTAGCCCCCAAAATTCAAGCAGAATTAATGAAACTAAGGGATACAGGAATCATCAAACCAATCAAGCATTCATCATGGGTGTCAAACTTGGTTCCAGTACAGAAGAAAAATGGAGACATCAGGTTATGTGTAGATTTCATAAATTTGAATGTGTCTTCATTAAAAGACAACTATCCATTACCCAATATGGAGGCCATGTTGCAAAGGGTGATAGGCTATGAATTAATGTCTATGATGGATGGTTTTTCTGGTTATAACTAGCTTATAGTCAAAGAATCTAAGCAGTTTAAGATAGCTTTCACCACACCATGGGGAACATATGTTTATGAAGAATTCCATTTAGTCTAACAAATGCAGGGGCTACTTTTCAGAGAGCCATGGATGTGGCATTCTCATATTTCATTAACTTGTTTTTGGTGATTTACCAAGATGACTTGATAGCATATTCTAAAAAGGAAGAGGATCATTGTGAGCATCTAGAGAAGATATTCATTAGAGCCTTGGAGTATGGTATTTCTTTGAATCCAAAGAAATGTGTGTTCAGAGTGTTAGAGGGAAAATTATTGGGACATATTGTTTCCAAGGATGGAGTAAAAATTAATCCAGAGAGGGTAATTGCAATTGATAAAGTTCTACAACCCTGAAATGTCAAAGGAATACAATCTTTCTTTGGACAAATAAACTTCTTAAGGAGGTTTGTGACAAATTTTGCTGAGATAGTTCGCCCTATTTCCAAATGCTCAAGAAAGGAGCCAAAGTTGAATGGGATAAGGAGTCTATGCAGACTTTCCAAGCCATTAAGCAAGCAATAAAGGAGGCTCCTGTGTTAAGAACCCCTAATTTTTCCAAACCTCTACAGATTTTTTCATTTGCTTCTTTCCACACAATTGCAGTTGTGTTGTTACAAAAGAATGCAGAAGGTTTTGAACAGCTTGTAGCCTTTTTCAGAAAATCTTTACAAGCTACAGAACTTAAGTATGATATAAATGAAAAACAAGCATATGCACTGGTGAAAGAAGTAAATGCTTTTAGGCCTTATTTGATGGGAGCTACTATAATTGCCTATGTTCCTCGTGTTGTTGCTAAGGACATCTTCACACAACAAGAAGTGTCAGGAAGAAGGTGTAGATGGATAAATAGGATTCAAGAATTCAATATTGAGGTTCAGATTACTAAACTGGTAAGAGGACAAGGATTGGCCAAGCTTATGGCCCAAAGTAATCTGGAAGCAAATCAGATAAATTTGCTAGAAGAGGAGAATAGATCACACATATGTGATATGGAGCATTCTGAATGGTATAAAGATGTGATATTATTTGCAAAGAATGAAATGTCCTGACAATTTAAGTGAAAATGAGAAAAGGACATTGAAGTTACGTGCTATCAAATATGTTATTGTAGATGGAAAGCTCTGGTGGAGAAATGGAGAAGGTGTCATGCTGAAGTGTGTTGACCAAGATCAAGCAAAAGAACTTCTAAGTGAGATGCATGGTGGAGTTTGTGGGGGGCATTATATGGCTAAAACAACTGCACATAAGATAATGAGGGCTGGATTTTGGTGGCCTGTAGTTTTTAAGGATGCACACCAACTAGTGAAGACATGTGATGCTTGTCAACGTTTCTCTAGTAAGTTAAATTTTTCTGGCAACTTGCCCCTAAAACCAGTTATAGTACAAGCTCCATTCCAGCAATGGGGTATTGATTTTGTAGGAGAGATAGCATGTAAATCTAGTGGAGGCCATTCATGGATATTGGTGGCCACTGATTATTTCACCAAGTGGGTGGAAGCAATTCCAACAAAGAAAGTCACTAGTAAAGTAGTAATTGACTTCCTGATGAGCAACATATTGACTAGATTTAGATGTCCAAAAAGGATTGTATCAGATAATGCAATGTGTTTTAGATATGAGGAATACATAGAATTCTGTGAGAAGCATGGCATCCAAATTTATTATTCATCACCATATCACCCACAGGGGAATGGATAGGAAAAATCAAGCATTCAAATCTTGATGAAGATCATTAAAAGAATCCTGGATTAGAATAAAAAGGCTTGGGATTCTAAGCTAAGATTAGCAGTCTAGGCAGATAGGGTAACTGTGAAGAAGGAAATAGGTTGTGCCCCATTTGACTTGGTTTATGGGATAAATGCCAGGTTGCCCCAAAACAACTTAATGGAAATGTATAAGTTTGTCCAGATGTATGATAATGAAATTGATGATGAGATGCAATTGAGAGTGGAAGCTCTTATAAAATTAGATGAAACCAAGAGGGAGGCTCAAAAGAGAAATGCAAAGTTGTAAGTGAAAGTAAATAATTTGTATGATAAGAGGGAAACTGCAAGGAGTTCCAAAGATGGAGATTTGGTTTTAATGTGGAATGCCAGACTGGAAGATAAAGGGAAACATGGGAAATTTGATGCAATCTGGTTGGGTCCATTTTTTATTAATGGTAAGTGGGGTGAAGATTTGCACTTCCTCCAAGATGTGACAGGGGATATTCTTGAATTGCCAGTTCATGGACAATTCTTGAAGTATTCTTTTCCATAAAACAGCAGTTTAGGTTTGTATATTTTGTATATATTTTGTACATAGTTTGGGTTGTTTTGTCCGAAAAATCCCTTTTTGGTCAGCTCTGCCTCTTAGTCTGCTCTACCTGAGATTCTAAATCCTTGCTTCATTCTAGTGGAATGAATGTCCCCAACAGGAGCTACTGATGGAACTTCACATTTTTGCTCCTTTTGTTCCACTCATGCCCTGCCTTCTATCACTGGTCTTTCATGGTGTTGGATTTTTTCCCTGGGTTGGGGGTTTTAGCCTTATCTGCATGTAAAACCCTTGTATTTATCTTATGCCTTGGTTGGGATCTATTTCACTGTTACTTTTTGAGGGGTTTTTAAAATCACTTATGTTCTATCGGTTCGCCTAGGCCAAGTCCCTTTGTTTTAATTTGTATTTCCTCCGCAGGGTTTTTATTTTCCTAAGTCTTGGTTGGCCCCAGGTTTCATCGTTTAAAAAATACTTATGTCATTATTTTGTATCCACCTAGTAATGCCCCCTTGTCCTCTTAATAAATGTTTTATTTTGCAGAGGGATCAAGTTTGCACTACCGTTGATCAATTGCCTTCATATATCAACAATTGCTCGCCATCGTGTAATCGGGAATTGCAGGATCTTTATTGATCGTGATATCATGGGTGGGTGCCACGTACCCTTTCTGAAGGATGAATTTCACATGACCGTTGATCAACTACCGTTCGATATCAATTGTTCCTCGCCATCCTACGATGACCCCACCACTATGATTTGGCCGATCGTGATATTACGGGTGGGTGCCACGTGTCTCATCTGGTGGAGTTGAAGGAACAATGAAATACTTTAACCCGGTTTTAATATGTTATGTTGCGGGTTACTAAAGTTCTCTTGAGGTCTACGTGTTTTAAATCAACTGCGATGTTATGATCTCAGCAGAAAAGTTGCTCGATGGATAGTGATAAGGCTGGCGACTGTGTTGAAGGAACAAGATCATTGATGCTCAAGATCAACGGTTGCCCGCCATCGCTTGATTCAAAGTTGCAGGATCTTTACTTGATTGCGATATCGCGGGCGACTGCCACGTGGACTTCCTTCGTAGCGCATGGTATGGTGGGCCCCTTATTTTCCATGTTGGTGACTGTGTTAGCTTTTTTTGAAGATGATCGTTCGATGATTTGATTCAACTGAGGGATCGACGGCTTGAATTTATAGTCTGCGTCAAATATGGTTGGAGTCATTCGTGTAGCACGTGGGTGGGCTTCAATGGCGAATGAGGCACTTACTAGCATGATTTAATCAATAAATAGGATGTTGGTTGGTGAGATGTGTACTCTTTAGCCCAATGCTTGTTTTCTCCTTCAATTTCTATAAGAAGGATTTCAAGGCCAGAAGTACGGGTAGCAAGTTAGATAATTTTTTTGAGTCTAGGTGAAGTTGTAGAGTAACTTGTAAAGTCTAATGGTTTTAGAGAGAAATGCAATATAGGTTTTAAGTTCATGGGGATTTAATGTTGTATAACAGTACTAGAATTTGAGTTGAAATGAAAAATTCAAGCTCATGTCTCTCCATTGTACATGCATATCTGAGCTTTGAATAAAATAACTAAGGGTTGTTTTATCCATCTCACTATTGTAGTGTGTATGATTCTATTTTAGCTTTAATTCAAGGAATTAATTAAAATGCTTGAATGGGATTGTAGGCAGATGTGTTTTGTATAAGGATTTGATAAGTAGTATTGAGTTAGAATACATATTGATGAGATTACAAGGTAATGTCGTCAAGGATCTCATATATTATGTGTTAAATTTGTCATATACCTTTAGATGCTTATGAATTTGACTCCTGCCCAATGGATATATGGCACTGGTCTAAGTTGTAATTATCCATATGGTTCAGTATTTGTTTGTCTTTGCCTAGAGCTTGCTACCAATTTCAAATTAATGACTATCTTATACTGTGGATTGTGTTGTAGTTATCTCATGCTCCAGGTAGTTGATATTATTGATGAACAGCTGATTCTATTCAATATTATCCTATCATGTTGAGCTATTAAGTGAGATTATCTGCTATTGTTAATGTTGTTTATGATAATGGTGCAAAGGTTGTAAACACATTAAGGGATCACCCTCCCAGTTCTTGCAGAGCCCAAAGTGTAGGAGGCTTTTAAAGTCCTCGTCAGTTGGTCCAGGTCCTTCGAGTTGCCCTTGATTGGAATTGGCATTTCCATAGGTAGATTAGAAGACAAACCTGGTTACAGTGTAAAACAGAACCAACACCTGTCACTGGAATTTTGAGGGATCCCTTTGACATTTAAGGATCAATCCTCTCGACATCAACATTATTCAGGATGTGTCCTTCTTGAATTTGGTAGTCTTCGACATTCATCATCTTGGCATCGTCAAAACCTTGACACCCTGGCATCTTGACATCATCAAACCTGGCATCTTAACATTAAGACACTTGGCATCCAAACACACTTGGAAAACACTTGGCACTTTTCTTTGACCTTTTCATCATGTTACTAGTTTTTCAGCGGGATCCCAACAACAGGATTTAGAGAAGCAGCGACTTATCATGACATTTGTCTTGACTTTTGACATGCATGTTAATAGTTTCTCAATGAGGTCCTGATTTTGGGATTTAGAAAAATAGCAACATATCATGATAATGGCTCTATTTTGTATTTTGGAAATCATGTTGCTAGTTTCTCGAGGATGTCTTGGAAACAGGATTTAGAGAAGCAATGGTGTTTCATGAATTATCCTTCTTGTCTTTTTCTGCTTGTGGTTGATTATGACAAAAAGACTAGGGCAATTGCGCTCTTCGTATGAGTCATTATCATCCATGTCTATGACTTCTTGTCCTATGTGACAGTACAACCTTGCACACCTTGATTTATGTCATATCATGATGTTTGTTGGCCATCACAACAATCTGCCTAGTGATGATTAAAAGCAATAAATATAAAAATTCCTATGGTAAAGTTTTGAAGGATTTGGTCTAGGAACTAACATGCATCTCCTTCTATCCTGTCATCTTCTCTTGTGCATCCCATGATGATATCCTATGACATACAAAAACATAAGTGCATACATAATAATATAGACATTGTATTAAGTCCATACATACATCATCCATAGCATTAAATCATATACATTTCATTGCATATCGCATTAACATAAGCATAAACACGGCATCCATTCAAATAAATACATTATGCATATCATCATCATCCATGGCATAACATCAGCATGATATATAAATAAGCATTGCATTATCTGGGCATTGCATCATAAGTAACCATCATAAGACATACATGACATGACATATAAGTAAATAAATATCATCATCCATCATAACTGCATAATTCACATAAGCATCACATCACATATATCATAATGCATAAATCAAATAACATCACATAACACACATGTAGGCTGCATCAAAACTGCATCATCATATAGCATCATCTCAAAAAAATATAATGTCACAAGATAGAGTCAAGAGATATCCCAAAAATAGAGCTAGCGGGCTCAATGGTCTATACATAATGTGTCATAACATAGAAGCAAATGTAGCAAACATGTCCCTAGGAAAGGCTCTCATCATCCCCTCATGGCAAAGAGTGGTGACTGAGGATCTGTGCCTAGAACTGAGGTAATGGGTGGACCTATAGCAACCTTTGTCTGTGCAACCAATGGAACTGACACTGATGGCATCATCTTCACGGTAATAGGCATCTATGATGACACTGCGGCCTAACTCTGTGACACTGAAGGATGTATAACTGGTGGTTTCCTCTGTACTGACCTTTGATCTGAACCGGTAGACCCATTACTATGGCTCGAATGATGACTCAGCGCATGCTTGTGTGAGTGGTGGGACCTATGCCCTGATGTGTGCCCCAACGAGGTAGACCCTCCTGCATTAGTGTGACTCCTGTTGCTACTCCCACTCCCTAATCTATGACCATTGCCTATCCTCGTCTGTGACTGCAACAATGTAGGATCTCATAGCTCGAGAGGCACTGTCTACTCATAGAGGTTCTTGTACTTCCCATACCGAGTGCCCACCTGGCAAGCTCATGAGCCATATCCCCTAAAGGTCCTGAACATAACGCCACAAAATCCACACACCACTGTGTTGACTCCTGCTGATGGATCACTACCTGATCCCGCTCTACCCAAGCCACCTCTAGCTCTGACTGTAGTGCTTTAACTTATGCAGCAATCTCATCCAGTCTCCTCTGAAGGTCTTCCAACCTCTTATCTGTCGTGATATCATGGGGCAGCGCCGAGTTGGATGGTATCTCCTCATCTCCCTCTACCATCCTAAATCTTAGGAGCCTCTCGGCCTCATCCATAGCATCATCATCGTATCTGTCATCATCCTCCTCCTCTACGACCTCCTCACCACCAACTCCCTCATCCTGAGGCACATCCACATCGACATCCACCTCAAGCTCCTGCTCTAGCCTCAGCTGCTCCTCCTGTCTCTCCTCCTCTTGCTCCTACCTTGGCTCCCCCTCCTGTCTCTCCTCTTCCTCTCTCTCCCCCTCCTCGGCCACCTCTGGGATAGCATCCAATGTTGCTCTTCCCACATGCAATCGCACCCTCCTACCCTACCTATGGCCATCTCTCCTCTGTCTTCGGTCATCTCCTCCATCGTCCCCATCATCTCCATCATCTTTGCCCCAACCTGCCTTCCCCCATCTCACCCTCCACCTCGACCTCCATCCCTCCCCTGCCTCTACCTCTATCATCGTCTCCTCCCCCTCGCCTGGCTCTCGGCACACGTGGTATAATTGACCTTATGTCAATCGGCACTGGCCCATCTGGATCTTTCAATGGCACTGGTCGATGTGCCTACCACCATAAGTCATAGTCAGCTATAGTCCTGGGATCTACAATCCCACCTCTCCATCCCCACTATTGGGCTACTAGCCCATCAATCTACTACTTGGAAAAGGCTACAGGAATCAGTGGCCCCCAAGTTGACTCCCTGGAAGATCTGGCATACTTAGTTGTGCCTATTGGTACACCATGTTTCTCCCTAAACTGTCTCAGTACATGCTATGGCAAGTACATCTCTATAATGAACTGACTCTGCACTATCCTACCAATCAGATAATGGTACTATCTGCATAAGCTCAGGTGGTCATCCTCATCATCCCACTGTTGGTAGTCTCTATAGGGCCACCAGATGAATGAAACCATGGTATCAATCTGATGACGCCACCAACCTGTCTCTCCCATCCCGGTCTATTGTAGGGCACCAGCATAGTAATAAGCATAAGGCATCCCCTTGGCTAGCTATGGTCTTTGGATAGGAGGTCAGAATATCGCCACATGCTCCCAGGCCCATATCATCAAAAGGGTGGTGCCACAGGAAATGCTCTTTGCCCTCCTATAAACCACCTCAAGAAGCTAATGGTAGAGTGTTCCCAACAAACAAGGCCCCCAGGCATACACTGTCCTGTCTCGCCTCATCCCCACTATCATGTCTCCCCAACCAATGGGAAACCCATGCCCGCGTCAGTCAGGAATCAGTATCTCGTCGATCAGTGTCACCAGAAATGCATCAAACTGGGCATAATGCTTCGCCATAAACTCCCAACAGATCTCATATCCCTGGATGTCGAGTCCTGCTCCCTCATCCTGATAGTAGGCTATGAATGTCTGATACCCATGCTAAGGGTCGTAAACAATCTGCTCTCCTCGAATCAGAAAATGTAAGATACGATAGACGTCCTCCAGCGTCACAGTGGCCTCTCCCATCGGCAAGTGGAATGAGCATGTCTATGACCACCACCTCTCACATAATGCAGTCAGCAAACCCCTATTTTCCTTAATAACAGGCATATAGGCAGCATTATACAATCCTAGCCGCATCAACCATCGTCACTCCCACTAAGTCAGTTGATCACCAAACTAGAAGGTCGATGGCCTACTCTCTCACGTATATATGGGTGCTAGTTGTCTCTGTACATGATCAAACAATGCATCAGTACCTTCTAGACAATCATCCTTATCATCATTATAACTCAAAAGCATTTAAAATTTGAAAAGCATCAAAATCAACCCTAGTCAAAGTCAAAGTCAAATGCGTCACGTTGACTACACTTGCGTCGTGAAAAAATGGTTGCGTCATTCCGTACTTCACATGAGTCATGACATATCAATTGCATCATTATTTCACTCAATTGCATCGCATCAAAGCATTTGCGTCACGTTATATGACACATGTGTCACTTCATTCGAATGTGTCGCTCAAACTAGCGAATGCGTCGCAAAATGACATATGTGGCATTATAACTCTTGAATGCGACACGATATTGCGAATGCGTTGCACTTTTTAGCAAATGTGTTACACATCCTCAGCCTCCCCCTAAATACCCCTTACAATTGCGTTGCGACACATCAAATGTGTCAAATACGAAGTCAAATGTGGCTTACGTGCACGCATATGCATCACAACGCATTCATTGTTCGCCCTAAAACCTTAATTTTAGCACACAAATCAAGAAAATGACAAAGTGGGTTAGGGGTACATACCATTGGCTTTGAGCCCTCTGGCCGCCTGTAGGTCCACATGATCTCACCATGATGCTCAGTCACTAGAATCACCATCCTCACAGAAGTCCTCTTCACTCTGAGCTCTCGAATTTGCTAAAGTAAATAGTGAAAATGAATTGACTTTTACCCCTTTGTCAACCTATTTATAAAGTCAAAATGACATTTGTCAACTAGGTTATTACTTCAAGCCCTTTTGACCAACTTTGACCACCCCTTTGGCCACTTTAAACATGTCAAAATCTAAAACTGTCTGTGCCATTGTTTTTTTGGTCATTAAATTGACTTATTGAGACACTTTCCAAATTTTTCTATCGCCAGCCCAAAATTTGAAAAATTTCTCGAGGGGGCATCAATATTTCATACCTTCGTTGGGGCATGACTTTAACTTATTTACTTTTTTACAATGTGACATACTACATTATGACAAAGAGGGGCAAAATGTAGACACATAAAAATGACCTAGGCCTACAAGCTCTATTTTACCACTTTCGTCCTAGCATAATCATGACATTTAATTAGGTCCTTGGTCCACATTCCACTATTAATTAAATAATTCATAATTATTTAATTAATTCATGTTTGTACATTCTTCATGATTATTAAATAAATAAAATTTATTTATTTATTCAATACGTCACTAAGGGCCTATTATCTTCTTACAATTAAATAAATTTCTTAATTTATTTAATTATCTTTCTTCATTTATTTTTCTTGATTATTAAATAAATGAATTTCATTTATTTATTTAATATGTCACTAATTCTCATAATTAAATAGATTTATTAATTTATTTAATTATTAATCATATCCTATAAATTAAATAATTATCTTTAATTACTTAATTGTCAAAATTAACATTTCCCTCATTTTAAATAAATGAAATTATTTAAAATGATCTCACATTCTTGACTATCAGTTCATTTTAGTAAATAATCTAAAAATCAATTATCTATTATCACACAAAATCCATATTTTGAATTAATTTAATTCAAAATGGTAATATTCTTCCAAAAAATCAAGCAATCGAGCAGATTCTTGATTTTCCAAATCTGTTTTTCAGTTCAACTCTTATCTTATTGATTTTTCGAATCTCACAAATCAAGCAGTCTTTATCTTCTTGATTTTTGAAAATCTTTATCTTTTGGATTAATTATCTCATTTATTCTTAACTGCTGATTTGATCTTCTCAGATGACATCTCGACCACTCATTTAATGATTTTTCCCTAACCCTGATTAGGGATTGTCACATGAAATATCGTCCATAGATTTTAGGCTTTCATCAACTTTCAATCTCGTTCGTCCATCCAAAATTGTATTTTCTATAAAATGACAATTTTGCTCACATTTTTGACTACACATACTCACACTCCCACTCATATACTCGCATTTTTATTATTAGTGATTTTGGCATACTTAATTCTAGTCATAGACATTATACTCATTTTGTCATAGGAATTTAGATTTCATTTTGGTCATTCAAATCCTTCAAAGCTTGTTTAGGACTTCGTCATAGTCATTGGCATCAAATTGCTCACACATTCGATCTGAGGGCAACAATTAGCAAGTTAGAAGGTGCTACGAAGATGAATCATGGAAGCTTCAGTGATTGACTGGTATAATCATTTCTTCTTTTAGTTTTCAATGTACTTCATAGTTCTTTGGGTTTTTATGCTTTAATATTTGATAAACTAACCTTAGGAAAATAACCCTTAGATACATTTTCTACTTTTGTTGGTCCTTATTTGTACCAAGAAAATAAAATATCCTTTTGAACATTTATACAAACTTGCAAAAACAAAAATTGAAATCTTCACAATACATTGAGACCTTTTTCACACAAATAATATCATTTGATAAAGACCCTACCATTTGATGAATGCAAAAAATAGACCCAAATTTTCTCTTAATGACCTTCCACACCTCTTCGCCATACCCATTGCACACCAAGATGCAATTGCTAGTTTTATTTTAAACATATTTAAGTTGTATTTTTTATTTTACATTATCTCAAATTAAGACAATAGAAATTAAACATATTTCAGTTATTTTTTTAATTTTATATTGTCTCAAATTAAGACAATAGAAAACCTTTTCCCTAAAAATATAATTAATTTTCCCACACCTTTTCCCTAAAATTAAAACTAATGTTTTTTCCCATCTATTCAATGGCTCTAAGTTGGTTATCCTGTCTGTTGCTATAGCCGCGGCATCACACTCGGGATGCAGTTTCTTCTAGCGGGAAGGCTCACAATGGGTGTGGTGGGAAGTGTTGATCTTGTATTGTCTTTTTAATGATCAAGATCTATAGAAAATATTATGCCCTAGCTATCATTTTCTTCAACCTGTGGCTTGTCTGCAAGAGAAGAGGTAATATTGTTGTAAATTAATAGTCTATTAATAGTCTATTTTCATTTTTTTTATCTCAATAGATTCGATACAATTAGTGTTCTCAAACTAATTATCCACCTACTGATGACAACTATAAATTCATTCCTAATTATTTCATTATATGGTGGTGTGACTATGAATACACAAGCAATTCAGTTATGAGAATGGTGAATTTAAATAAGAACCTTCAAATTTTTCACATTTATTTTCAAGTTTGTTTTTGATATCACAGTAGACAAGATGAAAAAGATCTGAAATTTTACATAGAACACAGGTGAATGTAAAGATAGAGATACCAAGAATTCAAAAGGTTATGGGTTTTGTGTCTACCAGGTGAGCCTTTCTGCATGCTGATATTTTTGTAAATTCTGAACAAATTTTATTTGAAATGGCATTTTCAGTACTCTGATACAAGCATCATTATTTCTTGTCATAGTCAAGATGCTAATTACTTTTATCAAAAAATTTAGGATCGAGATGTGATAGACATTGCATGTGCTTCCCTAAATTGGGAGATAAAACTTTGACTGTTCGTCGTGCTACAACCAGGTATAGATATGCATGAGGATATAATACAATTGAATATATATTATTTGTTTTTAATTTGTACTTCTGACAATCTAATTGAGGCCATCTTATTTCCTTCTCATAGTAGTGGTCAACGAAAACCAGACCAAGAGAATTTCTTAGCTCAGGCTCAACAACACATAACTTTATAGGTAAGACTGGGGAATCATCTTTATAGTGAGAAAATAGATTTGGATTCCTTTTCTATTGTGATTCTATGTTTCTTATTCATGTATGGTAAGCAAAGAATTATTTTGGTATATCTGTAGAAGCTTGTACTTCAAGTTGGGGCTTTTGGACCTCCAGAAATACCTACAAAAGTTGTATGCATGACACAGGTATGACTTGTATTTCCTTTAGCTATGGTATGTGAAATGGCCATATTGGTATTCTATTGTTGTGTACCATCTTTTAACTTTGTAAACGACACTGCATGTTTCATTTGTGTAACATGGGACACAAGACAAGCACAGGACAAGCACCCTACTGTGTCCAACACATTTCTTAGTTTTCTTTGGGAAAGAAAGATTACTTGAAAATGGTAGTAAGAACATCCCTTAGTTGTTTCCATCAGTAGAGACCTAAGTCATAGGGTTCACTGAATTTAATCCACAAAGTTTGAAATTCAAAGAACTTAAAAAAACCCTAAAAAATTGTTTCAGTCTACCCACAAATTCTTTCAGATAAAGGGCTAAGGGTTTTTGACTAATTATTTTTTCTTTTTTTTGGATTTTTCCCTTGAAAACAATACTTGCGACATATATTTCTTCTACTGTTATTTTTTGGGTATGCAAGTCTTTTCCAGGATTGTGGACAATTGGTTTTTGAATGAGCTTGTAAAATTTATGTCCAAGTCCAAGTCTCCTATGCACAACCTAAAAGAGATGTCCTAAAATGGTGGATGTGTAAACTTAATCCCTACTAGCAAAGCAATTAGTAGGTTTAAAAAAGAAAAAATAAAGATATTTTTCACTATTACTCATATGGGTCTGATCTTGATGTAGAGTATAAAGGAAGACAATTCACTTTCAATCTGATCTATCAAAACTCAAAACATTCTTGTGTTATTCGTTCACCTTTTCCTTCACAATCAATTGATTCAAATATTCACAATTGCAAAATCAGAGTTCCCCAACCCCCAATGGCCTTCAGGACACATTGGTAAGCATCAATTTATCAAAAACAAACAATTACAACCTCGGCCCTTTCTTATTTCATCAATTGGTTATGACTGTCCATAATGTGCAACTATAACGCCTATAAGCCACCAAACTACAAATTTTGCTTTCCAAGACACAAATATCTGTTTCAGCAATTGCAATGGATTTAGTAGGCTTGAATTAACATGAATAAACTCATTTTATGCCCAGGTACTTCTAATTGCACTTCCTTCCCTTACTGTTTGTAGAGCTTGTAGGTTTGTACATGAAACTGTCAGAAGTTTTCTTTTAACTCATGCACTGAAAATCAAAATAAATCACATATTTAGACATCCATTAAACCTGTTTAAAACACATCACACATTGGATGAAGGTTCTTTGTAATATGTTAATCAAAACTTGTTGTTTCAAACTGTAATAGGCTTAATTAGACCTTGGATACAACAAGGGGTTATTGGTTCTTTGACCTCCAGACATAATTCCAACCTGCCAAAACTTCAAACCTCTTTAAATTGATGTGCTCAAGCTTATGAGTCTATTAGAAGTTAAATTCCAAACACTTTTCCACAAACCCTAGCATTTGTGCTTCACAACTCTATGTTATCAGATTGTTAACAGAATTTATAGTCAAAACTTTGATTTTTCCCCACCTTATTCTTGCTCTTCTGAATTGAAACCCTAGAAATATGTAATTTCATGCTACCAAGACTCCTTTCACCAATTTTTAGCAAATTTCAATGGCTAAATCAAGAGAAACATAATTTCAAATATCCATATTTACCCTAGTGAGGGATTTTAGTAGTCTAAAGTAAATCCACAATAACTCACACAAAATTAAACCAAATTGCATGAAACTTGAACTAAAAGGAAGGTGATTGAAATATCTAGCTCTTACAATCAATGAGAAACCTCTTCTTGCTCGTATAGGGCCATACAAAGCTTGAGAACAGTGATTTTTTGTAACAAAACAGATTTTTCTTCATTTAAAATCCTTTGATCAATCACCCATATGTACAAATGCATAGAAAAGCCTTTTTAAAGGCATTAAAAACTATTTCCTCAGTTCCTAACTGATTCCTAACTATCAAATGACCTCTCATCCTCCTAACTTTGCCTTAATTTTGAAATTTTACAATTTTATGACAACCTTTTTGCACTTTTTGGACCTAATAAACACCAAGTGACCTCATAATGACCTAAATATGCACAAAATAACTTATTTAACCTTGTTACAAGATCAAGACATCAAACTTGATCATTTTTTCCAAGAATTTACATGGTGAAAACATGATTTGCAAAGGTGCTCCTACACCAAATCTACATCATGGATCATAACTATTGTCCTCCAGGAAAAACGGTTTTAGCATAGTATATATATTCATTTAAAAATATGTGGTGGATCTACTACATTGATCATAATTATTGTCCCTCTTGGGGAAATAGTTAGTTTTTTATTGTTCTCCTTGGCAAAATATGTAGGGGATATATATATTTCATGGGCATGACTTATCCTTTTCAAGAATAGGCCTATTTTTTTTTAAGTGTGAGTTTTTAGTGCAAGAAAAATAGGAATATTTCTCTCATGCCACTTTTTCTTTCCAAGTCACCAGATTTTTGTAGATAATTAGCCACGTTGATTTGTGAGTAATCCACACTATTTCAATAGTAAGCATGGTTATCCACACAGTTGCTATGTTCCCAAGTTGTGGTGAATTTTAATCCCTTGATTAGGGTCTATTATACAAGGTTGTCTATTATCTGATTTCCTTCACAAAACCAAACTTACCACAAAGAAAATAAACAACAAATCAATGTATCCAATTCTGATTCAACAATGAAGATTTGGAAATCATAGGCATGATACAGTTGTAAATTAAATAGGAAATAGAAGTTGTATATATAAATCAAGTCTAAGATTACAAAGGGACATGTTTGCATCAATTCTCTCATTGATTTAATGTATGATCCCTACACCCTAAATTTGTCCCCTTATATGAATGTACATCTTGTGTGTTGCCTGAGGCACAATCTATGTAATTATAAGCTCGAATCTGGGCATATAATTTATCTTCCTTTTTTACCAATGCCTGGTGCTATAGGATATCACCACACTAGATGATGGAATGGATTCAGTTATGTATTATGTTCCTGGAATACAACCATAGAATAATTGAACAAGTCAGATCTAGTACAACAAAATCTGGCAGTTGAAAAAGTTTTTGAAATCTCTGCTAGATTTGTTTGGCTGTAGTTTGAACTTGACTAAGGTTGTCTCTAGTGTGCCCCCCAATGACATGTCTCCCTATTGATTAGTGCCAGCTATTCTATATATATGGTCATGGAAAAGTAGGGCATATTCAAACAAAAGACAACTCATACTTTTTTCTGAAGCCTTCGACGTTTTGCACACTAAAATCTTTTACACTTTGATTCACTTATAGCCAACTATTTTCACCAAAAGCATCTCTTATAGTCTTATACATTCATAAGTTTTGTTGCAAGTTTTACAGACCTCTATTGTGCTAACTTGATGCAAGATCATTTGGTCCACATGTGATCCCACTCACCCATAAACATTACCTATTTTAGTTTTCTTGTTTTGTGTCTCATTTTCTTGTGTTGCAAGTCTTGTTTTTTGCTCCCGTTTTTGTTTTTGTTTGTGAGGTCTCCATTTCCTCATACTTCTGTGTTTTTCTATGGTCCACACTCTTTCTAGGCCCTCTTTTTTGACCGGTCACTCCATTGTACTTCATGTTAATAAACCTCTTATTCTTATTAAAAAATTCAAATAGTGCCTGCATTTGCTACCTTGGTATACATTTGGACATTGTTCAAAGTGTTGGGATCTCTTTCCTAATGTCTTTTCCAACAACTACAACTATAAGAAGTCAATGACCACAATATTTGAGCAATATTTCAGCTATATCTTTGTTGTCAACCTAGTGTTTATAAGGATTAATGATAGATCTTTTCCAATAAATTCCTTAACTAAAGTGTTTTAATCTTTGCTCATGACCTCAGCAAATTTTTCATGTTCTAATAGCCACTTCCTTTGACCTTCATAAAGCTTATTATATTCCTAAAATAGTTGTCATTAGTAGATTATTCAGCACAGGATGCCCATATGATGGGGTATATTTATTCACCAATGCGAGATAACCGACTTGATACGTTACTAAAAATTTTGGACTATCTATTTTTCTTCCAAGAGGCCAAGAAAATAGCCTTGATATCACCTTTCTGAATAGTGCATCTAATCAAAAATAATGAAATATAAATGAAGAATTCCAACTATGAAAATTGGATATCTGAAACTGATAGAAAATTACTGCTAACAACACTCTTCTTACACTACCAAGTTGCTTTACTTCTAATAATGGACATTTTCTGTAACAATCATATCTACTTGAAATAGCATCTTTATTATGATAACAGTAGCAGGTTTAGCTATAACAGTCTAGAGCAACAGTTTAATCAATAACAGTATTAGGAGTGAGTTATGAAGTAGTTATTCCAGCAATAACAACAGTAAGTAAATGTAGCATTTTTAGCACCAAAGACCCTTAGAACAAGTACAAGTCAGTGTATAGCTAAACATAATAGGCTGAGACTTGTCGGCTAGAAAAAAATTCTAGAAAAGGTATGGTTGATAATTTACACCCAAGAAAACATGTTATTTTGAAGAATCTCTGTAAAAAGGTTGGGGAGATAGTTGATGAGTTGTAGAAACCACATTATACATACTCTCATAACCTACATGGAATATGTATGGATGTGGATATAGGATTATAAGGTTATTGGTTAAACACTAGATAAAAGCATAGGTGAACATTGAAAAGGGATAGCAACCTCCTACAAGACATTTTTGCCTCTCTTTTATCTTTTTCTCATACAAAATCACATTAGTTACAAAATATAGGCACATAAACATATTTTTAGTAAATCTTTTATTATTCCCCAAATGTATGGAGGCTTGGGATTCCTGCCAGTTATTCACATGGAAACCCTTCTGAGATATTTTGGTTACCTAGGGTAGATAGTTAACCATTGTTAAGGCATATATTCTAATGTTTAATTCTATTTTACACAAAATTTGGGTAAAACATGTGGCTATCATGGTTTAAATGAGTTGCATAAGATTTGACATGTTCTTTTTAAAACTTAGTAGACACATATGTCAACCTTGATATCCAATAGCTTCTTCAGTATTCTTCACTGGTATGCACTATAATATTCTCTAAAATTAAATTATAATTTAAACAAAATTTGGATCTAATATGTGGCTATTGTAGTTAGACAGAGCCTTGAAGGGCACGACCTATCCTTTTCCAAAATTGAAGTAGACACCTTATGTTGACTTTGATAGGAAATAGCTTCTTCAATTTTCATCACAAGTAACTGCTCAAAAAAACTTTAATGGTGTGTGATTTGAAATAAAATACATGGAAATTCCATGTTAGAAATAAAAAGTTGCAGGCTTTTGAGAGACAATCTCAAGAAGTTTTTGTGGATTGAAGAAAAAATAGCTTTTGATCTTGCTAGTTTGACCAACTTTTGTACAGTCTGTTTTAGGGTTCTTCTTGCTGTGACTTCTCAATTTTCTATTTTGGTTTAAACTTTAAAGTCATTATCCTATTTCAAATATATATTATGTGAACAGATTTACCTTTGTTCCAAACATTGTAAAACATTCTCTTGTTTTAGATGTATTCTTCTCTTTTATCAAAAAGAAAATGGAAGACACTGTGAATTTACATCACCTTTTGTATCAAAACTAAGTAGTTGTCAGTAACTTCTCTTATGCGATATTATTCTACCATTTCCAATCCTCTTCTAGGTCATCATGGTTTTAGTTGTCAGTCTGACTAAAAATATGTAGACCTCCCCTATTTTCACCATCATTCATACATTTTTTGTTGTCCAGTTCTTCTTTAGTTCAAGGATTCAGTCAGGATAATAGCTGTCAAAAATAATTAGATGAATGATCTAAGTTTTTTTGCTGCTTATTTGCTTCTTAAGATACATAAATATGATATGAAGCAATTTAAATGAAATAAAAATAATACAAACTAACTCCAACCGGAAATAAGTAACCTGCAAGCCTTGAAAACCCATTCTCTTTTCTCGTATCTCAAAGATCAATGTGTCAAACAACAATATACCTCTAAAACAATATTCCCACTCCACTTTGTTCTCTCTAACCAAAGTTTATGTTTTAATCTAATCTGGGGAAAATAACTAATCAATTTATGTAGAATTAGAACCTTGTCAATAAGCATTTGTATGACCCTAATCAGACCTAATCCTAATCAACTACATCCCAAACTCAAGAAGGAAAATTTAGAGAAAATTAAGAAGAAAGAATGAAGACTTTTTAATCACATCTGATTCACTTTGTGCAACTTTAATTGTTTCTTCTGCTTTAAGCCAATCATCTGTTTTTAGTTCCATGTTTCCAAGGATACATAATGCATTTGATAATTTTTTATCCACCTTAAGTGCATCCCCAATCAATTCTAGGCTTAGTTGGATCTCATTCCAAGCCTGAGCCATGGCTGCAAGACATAGATATGCATCCACATAATCATGAAACTTGAACAATATGAGCCTGTATAAAATATTTTCTTTTTCAATACCATGTAGTTGTTCAAACAACCTAGCAAGATTAAATAGTGTTGTGAATTTATCCCATGGTAACTCAAGTGAAACACCACCACCTTCTAGTCGATGGAAGAATTCCATATCCTTAAAGTGCACAAAAAAAACTACAAAATTGGCACTAGGGCTTTTATTTATGAATTCAGCCCAAATGTCATTTCTCAATTCCTCCATAAAATTTTGTTGAGCCAACTCTAGTTCAGCACGCTCAAAATGAAGAACCCCAATGTTGTTTAAAAATTCAATGGGTACTTCTTCTCTGCTCTTCTTCAAAAGAGACTTTGTTGTCTTAAGAGATATTAATAACTCACCCATCTTGATAAATGCATGAGCATCACATGGATCTATGTGAGTTGCCTTTCTTAAAATTTCCAATGTCTTCTCTACCTGCCCTTACTGAGCATATATATGGCCTACAACTTTTAAGCTCTCACATTTATCAGGGTGGACCTCCAGAACCTTTTCAAAATTTGAGAGAGAACTCTTAAGATCTATGTTTCTTCTATGTTTTGAACTCGTATATATATATATATATACTTACTTGTTGAAGTCATATATTTGCACATTTATAAGTGCATATAAGGATAATTTTTGTCAGAGAAGGAATCTGCTTGGAAGAATGGGGTGTGTGTACATACCAGTGCAAAATCTAGAGGAAGAAGTGAAAGTAGCATTAGATCAACTATCGAGAGATCCCACTGACATTCCTGACATCCTGAAAGCAGAGCAATCTCCTCTCAATTTATGGCTAGTTATAGCAAGAGAATATTTCAAGCAAGGAAAAATTGAGGAGTTTCAACAAATACTAGAAGAAGGTGCTAGTCCATAAATTGATGAGTACTATGCTGATGTGAGGTATGATAGAGTTTCCATTTTAAATTCCCTTGGTGCATACTACAACAATGTTGGTAAGATTAAGACAAAGCATTCATAGAAGGAAGAACAATTCATTCGTGCAACATTTTACTATAACAAGGCTTCTAGAATTGATAATCTCAAGCCATCGACTTGGGTTGGAAAAGGTCAATTAATTTTAGCAAGAGGAGACCATGAACAAGCATATGGTGCATTCAAGATTGTGCTAGATGGACAACCTAATGATGTTCCTACACTTCTTGGTCAAGCTTGTGTGCAATTTAACTGTGGACGGTATATTGAATCATTAGAGTTGTATAAGAAGGATTTGTGAGCTTATCTCAGTTGTCCTGCCGCAGTAAGAATTGGGTTAGGCTTGTACCGCTACAAACTTGATCAGCTTAAGAAATCCAAACAAGCATTTGAATGTGTTTTATAGCTAGAACCTGAAAATGTTGAAGCTTGGGTGGCCCTTGGAATAATGGAATTGCACGTTAGTGAAAAATTAGTGTTCATGAAGGAATGGAAAAGATGAGTAGAGCCTTTGAATTATACTTGTACTATGCAATGGCATTGAATAATGTAGCAAACCATTTTTTCTTCACAGGGCAGCATTTTCTTGTGTAACAGTTGGCTGAGATAACTCTTGTTTCAACTAACCACCCTCTCATGAAATCTCATTCATATTATAATCTTGCACGATCTTATCATAGCAAAGGTGATTATGGCATTGTTGGCCATTACTACATGGCATCAGTCAAGGAAATCCAGAGGCCACAGGATAGAAACATTCAAACAAATGTGCACTAGGCTGGTTTGCAATGGCTAGTGAAAGGTTAGTGAGGTGTAAATTTGAATTTTATTTTAATGTTTAAGGTTTAAATCCTTGACTACAGAAATGACTTGGGTTTAAATTCTTTCTTCTTTCTTTCCTATATATTATACGATGGCTCTGATAAGACTTGTAGTGTACCTGCAACTTTTAGTAGGCACTGGTACACAAGAACAAGGTCAATGAGGGCACCTACACACACAAACTCGAAGACTGCAATTGCAAATCTAAAAAGAATGGAGGAAAATATTCTCAAAAAGATGTAAGATATCAATCATGTTGTTGATATGAAACTAGAATAGATACATAAAGAGAGGTAAATCTCTGTTTCTAGCAAAAGCAAAACTAACGTAATGGATTTCTCCCCATAGGGAGAAGAAACAAATAAGCTTTCCTCTTCAAAAAAAAGAACTTTGAGAAATAGTCTCATAATACAAATATTTGAAGATTAATCTTCACAAAAAGCTCCACTAGGAGTTGTGTATATTGAGGAGAATATTAGGTAGATTGAAAGAAGTCCCCTCATTACAAAATAGGCATGTTGTCACTAACACATCCAAATTCAAATTTGAGACCACTTCCTAATCAGAAAAACATGAGATTGATAATCATACAATCTTTGAATTAAAAATATGGTCCTATTGCCGTTTGATACTCAATTTTTCTTGCTTGTCCTAATTGTGTACATTTCCCTTACATGCATGTAATTTTCTACTTTCACAATTGTGTCTATTTTAGGGAAACATGTACTTAAATTTGTAGCACTTGAACATAGAAATGTGTAAAAGTTTAAATAACCCCCCTGATTCTATTGGCAACCTATCACAGCTACAGCACTTGAACATAGAAGACTGTAGAGGTTTAAATAACCTTCTTGATTCCATTTGCAGCATGTCACATCTGCAGCACTTGAAAATAGAAAGTTGTGGAGGTTTAAATAACCTCCCCAATTCCATTGTCAACCTCTCACAGCTGCAGCACTTGGATATAATAGGAAATTTTAAAGGTTTAAATAACCTCCTTGATTTTGTGATGTAAAACACCTTGGAGACCTGATGCCCTTTTTCTTATTTTTTTTTCACTCATACATTAATTATTTCTAACAGAGAGTGAAATGAGGACAAAGTATTCCCTATTGGTTTGAGTGCCTGAATGATGGCATTTTGTATTAGCTTTATCTGGTCACTCTCTTTGCACTATGTAATGTTTCTTTGCTTGAGTTTAACACTGTGTTGAGGTCTATAGATGTTTATGAAGATTACATTATGGATGCAAGCATAGTCATTTGTGCATCAAACTGTCTTCTGTGGAAATGCCCTAGTCTTATTAGTATTGTATTCTTGGGTTGTAGCTTTTTTTAGAACAAGGATTAGGGGACACTGTTAGAACTCTTCTTTTGTAATGGATTGCAAGACTTAAATTTTGATGACTAAGTAGTGAGACATAAAACCTAGGAACTTAAAAAACCAATATACCATTTTGTTGGAAGATGAAAACCATTTGTTTATTATAGAGATAGAATTAGGAATGGAAGAAGTAAGCAAACGAGAATCATAACCGGGGATCATATTCAAAAACAAGAGGAAGTAGGTATATAGATATGCTAAACCTATATATTATTGGTAGTATGTACAACAACTGCTTGTTATAAAAACAAAGAAATCATCCAACAGTTCAGTTTAACTGGAAAATCCTTGTCTAGTTGCATTTCATCTAAGCTAAGTGGGTCGGAGAAAGTCTTGCTGGTTTGTTGGAATGTAATCAGTACTCTTCCTTGAAAATTTATTAGGTACATTGGAAATGGGTGTTTCAAAGAATTTTGAACTTCCCCGTTAAGGGTTATTTTGTATGAAGTTGGGTTTTAAACTATGAGTCAAATTGAGGACTGGCAATAATAATCTTAGACAAAAGATAAATCTCTTAGATTTCAATTCCCGCATCTTTGGAAGTTACCAATTTGATTGAAGTTAGGAGAAGGTGTCCAGTTACTCATGCTTCTTGGAACTGAAGTTTGAATTGCTTGGTTGAAGTTTGGTAGTTTGGTATAGTTTCAAACTGTAATTTATGTTATTAACATTCTATTTTTAGTCCACGATAATAGTGTTTTGAGATTTCTGGATTGTAACTATGTTATTTTTACATCAATATTTTGGATTATATTCTATAATCTCTAACTGTTTCTCATTTTGATGATGAATTATGGAACATGATTTGAAATATTGATGTAAAAATGAACACAATTACAACTCAAAAATCTACATTCTATTGAAAAATTTCTCTTAATTCTAAAATTATAACTTTTGTATATAAATTTTGTAACATTGAGGTAATTTGATTGGTATGAGAGATGGCCTACGTATTTATCAGGATATATTATATATTGGTAGTGATTTCTGGGTCCATTAAATATTGGTTTTCTTTCCAAATCACTTCCTTTGATTTCAATTTGTTTAAGTGGTTATTCATTACTCTGAGAAAGCTAGGTTGTGTTCAATTGCAGTTTAGGAAATGGGTGAAGGTTAATTGCACTCTATCTTACCTTGTTTGGCCAATCTGTAATTTGTTCTCTTTTTGTGTATGCATCGTATCTAGATGTGTGTCAATTTGACTACATGCAATCATGAGTTTTAAGCAATTGGAACTTGTGAAGGAAATATTAGTTATTTGTCTTGGAGATATTATTGTCTGCTTGTTCATGTGACCGATTTTACTTTGCAGACTATGTTTATCAATTCCTAGACACTTGAGAAGGTGATAAGTAGTTTCCAAACATCTTAAAACAGCAAGCCTTTTAGGTGGGAAGAAGTAAATTTTATTGTTTAAACTATGGTAGTGAATGGGAGTTCATACTTCAAATAGAAGGCCTAGGGTAAACTTCAGATCGATTAATTTCAATATTGACATGGGAAATTGTTGTTTTTTGTCATAGGCATTGAAGATTAAGTGCTTATGTTCAAAATTGAAAGTTGAGGGTAATTTTATTTATAAAAGACTCTTGTAATTTATGAATTTTAAAAAATATTATTATTATTATGGATAAGAATTCAACTATGCATTAAGAATTGGATCAAATCTTACAGATGAAATCTTGAAGAAAAGATAAGGTGATTGGAAATTGAGAATTTAGTGTTGGAAATTGGTAATTTAGTGAATGGAATGAAGATAATTAGAAAATTTGAAGGAAAAAATTTATTTGATTTATTATGGAAGTCTTCAAAGAAAATATAGAATGCCCCTTAGAATATACAAAAAGATTTATGTGACCACACCCAAGCATAAATAGAATAGTTGTCACAGCTGCAACACTTGGACATAGAAGGGTGTGGACGTTTAAATAAGCTCCCTGATTCGTTTGGAAACCTGTCACAGCTGCAACACTTGAACATAGAAGGGTGTGGACATTTAAATAAGCTCCTCAATTCCATTGGAAACCTATCATAACTGCAGCACTTGAACATGGTAGGGTGTATAGATTTAAATAGCCTCCCTGATTCATTGGCAACCTGTCACAGTTGCAGTACTTGAACATCGAAGGGTGTAAAAGTTTAAATAACCTCCTTGATTCCATTGAAAATAGAATGTTAGGATGTGTTCCAAAGTGCTTCATTAATTCAAATATTTTGAGAGGTTCCTTGCAAAATCTATTTTGTGCACATTCTGCAATCAATCATTTCATTCCATGAGATGACATCTCTTTGAGGCATTTTGTCAAACAATTCAGGTGTTTTGTCTATGATTCCACATCTTGCATATATGTCTACCAGAGCATATCCAACTATAACATATGACAAAAATTCCCCTACCATTATGCTTTGGTGCATGTTCATAGCCCGTCCCAAAGCTCCCATGTAGTTTTCTATAGGCGTAACCCTTGCACCCCCCTAGTGCAAGTGCTAGTATAAGCTAGGTTTGTAATAAGGTGAAGGAACAATAGTTAATATGGAGTGCCTGTTGATATTTAAATTGTTGATGTGTATGCACAAGCAGACTAATGCATACAATAGTATAAGGTAGGTTTGTAAAAAGATCAGCTACTAGTATGTTGAGTGGAAAGAAGCTTGCTTCTCCAAACACGGTGAGTTTTGTGATGACCTTAGTGACCACATTTTATCGTATTTTTTGTGTTCTATGGTATTGAATATTAAATCTTACAATTTTTTATTTTTATGAATGAGATGTTGATTGAGCTGCATGTAGCTACTATAATCTAAAGAGAAAATTATACAAGTTTATTAGTTTATGTTAATCATGCATAAAAAAAATTTGGAAGCTTTTATACAAGTTCAGTAGGAACATGGATGAAGTGCAACTTTTGAACATCATAAAAACTCAACATATCTTCCAAGGATTGTTATAGATCAAATATAATATAAGTTGAATGCCATGCTTTGGATTTATTTTTGGTTTCCTTGTGCATCCTTTTCTACTAATCTCCTTATGTGTGGATGGAAACCAACCCTATACCTAGTCAAATCATTTTTTCAAAATGTTAACTTCGAGTTTATAAGCTGAATTGAAATTTTGAACAAAAATTAACTATCATCCATAGGTTTTGGATAAAAAAAAAAAATTCCTCATTTTTGACTCCTCACATCTTGGCAGAAATGTATGTTTTGTAATTTTCTCTTGTTTTCTATGTTATAAGGCAGGTTTGTAATAAGGTTACTGAACAATAGTTAATATGGAATGCTTGTTGATATTTAAATTGTGCATGTGTATGCACAAGCAGGCTGATGAGAATGGGTTTGTAAAAAGATCAACTGCTAGTATGTTGAGTGGAAAGCAACTTGCTTCTCCAAACACGGTGAGTTCTGTGATGATCTCAGTGAACACATTTTATTGTATTTTCTATGTTCTATGGTATTGAATATTAAATCTTACAATTTTTTATTTGTCTAAATGAAATATTGATTGATTTGCATGTAGCTGGTGTAATATAAAGAGAAAATTGTACAAGTTTATTAGTTTATGTTAATCATGCATAAAAAAATTATGGAAGCCTTTATGCAAGTTCAGTAGGAACATGGATGAAGTGCAACTTTTGAACATCATTAAAACTCAACATATCTTCCAAGGATTGTTATAGATCAAATATAATATAAGTTGAACATCATGCTTTGGATTTATTTTTGGCTGCCTTGTGCATCCTTTTTTACTAATCTCCTTATGTGTGGATGGAAACCAACCTTATACCTGGTCAAATCATTTTGTCAAAATATTAACTTTGATTTTATAAGCTGAATTGAAATTTTGAACAAAAATTAACTATCATCCACAAGTTTTGGATAATAAATTATTTTTTCCTAGTTTTTGACTCCTCACACCTTGACAGAAATGTTTGTTTTGTAATTTTCTCTTGTTTTTTATGTTATAAGGCAAGTTTGTAATAAGGTTACTGAACAATAGTTAATACGAAATGCTTGTTGATATTTAAATTGTTGATGTGTATACACAAGCAGGCTGATGAGAATGCTTTTGTAAAAATATCAGCTACTAGTATGTTGAGTTGAAAGCAACTTGCTTCTCCAAACACGGTGAGTTATGTGATGACCTCAGTGAACACATTTTATCATATTTTCTATGTTCTATGGTATTGAATATTAAATCTTACAATTTTTTATTTGTCTGAATGAAATATTGATTGAGCTGCATGTAGTTGTTGTAATCTAAAGAAAATTGTATAAGTTTATTATTTTATGTTAATTGTGCATAAAAAAAAATTGGAAGCCTTTATGCAAGTTCAATAGGAACATGGATGAAGTGCAACTTTTGAACATCATAAAAACTCAACATATCTTCCAAGGATTGTTATAGATCAAATATAATATAAGTTGAACGTCATGCTTTAGATTTATTTTTGGCTACCTTGTGCATCCTTTTTTACTAATCTCCTTATGTGTGGATGGAAACCAACCCTATACCTAGTCAAAGCATTTTGTCAAAATGTTAACTTCGATTTTATAAGCTGAATTGAAATTTTGAACAAAAATTAACTATCATCCACTGGTTTTGGATAAGAAATTATTTTTTCCTGGTTTTTGACTCCTCACACCTTGGCAGAATTTTTTTTTTTTGTAATTTTCTCTTGTTTTCTATGTTATAAGGCAAGTTTGTAATAAGGTTATTGAACAGTAGTTAATATGGAATGCTTGTTGATATTTAAATTTCTGATGTGTATGCACAAGCAGGCTGATGAGAATGGGTTTGTAAAAAGATCAACTACTAGTATGTCGAGTGGAAAGCAGCTTGCTTCTCCAAACACAGTGAGTTTTGTGATGACCTCAGTGAACACATTTTATCGCATTTTTTGTGTTCTATAGTATTGAATATTAAATCTTACAATTTTTTATTTGTCTAAATGATATATTGATTGAGTTGCATGTAGCTATTGTAATCTAAAGAGAAAATTGTACAAGTTTATTAGTTTATGTTAATCATGCATAAAAAAATTATGGAAGCCTTTATGCAAGTTCAGTAGGAACAGGGATGAAGTGCAACTTTTGAACATCATAAAAACTCTAAGGATTGTTATAGATTAAATATAATATAAGTTGAACGTCATGCTTTGTATTTAGTTTT
>VDFB02379387.1:97712-119968 GCA_007258455.2 Sequoia sempervirens
AACACAATCAATGCTACTTTCTTGTAGCACTTTCTCCCCCTTAGATTTTGACTCTTTTCTCCTTAACTCACTAGTACACAAACAATAATATATGACTAAATAAACTACTAAAAATTGCATATAAATGACTAATTTTGGTCATGTGACCATTAGTAGTTTATTTCTGGTCATTTATAATGCAACCAAATTTATGATTAAACTATTTTAGTCATTGATTTGGTCATTGATTTAGTTGTTAATTTAGTCATTGATTTAGTCGTTAATTTAGTCATTGATTGTTATTAATTGGTCATTTATTTAGTCATGGTAGTGATTTATTTAGTCATATATTTAATCATTAATTTAGTCATTAATTGTTGTTAATTGGTTATTTATTTAGTCATGGTAGTCATTTATTTAGTCATTAATTTAGTCATTAATTAAGTCATATATTTAGTCATATATTTAATCATTAATTTAGTCATCAATTTAGTCATGTATTTAGTCATATATTTAGTCATTTTAGTCATATTTAGTCATTAATTTAATCATTACTTTAGTCATATAGTTAGTCATTAATTTAGTCATTTTATTTACTAGTTTCCATTAATTGGTAGTAAATAGAATCACGAAATAAATAATTTATTAAATACCATAAATTTTATAATGCAAAACTAACATAATATTAAATTTGAACTAAAACATAAAAGTAAATAAAAATATTACATATGCGTACAAGCTACAACATACTAGAATTAAAAGATTGATTCAACATCATGATAAATAAAGGTAATCTACAATAAAAAAAATTAATGCAAATATATATCAATTTATATATCAAGTTATAAGATGTCAAAGTTGTCTAAGAGTTTATATGTAAATATAATAAAAAATGTCAAAGTTGTCTAAAAATTTCCAACTCTTTCAAATACACTATGATAATTAAGATCCCTGAACAACATATTCAAAATACTGCATAAAGCAGTGAACCAAGATGTATAACAACTAGTACATGATAAATATGTTCAACTATGTCATTTTTTGTAAATATTTTAGTGGCCATTGTGTGAAGGTTCCCCCTTTCTCTTTCAGACGAACAACTCCATCTATTTTGTCTTCATAAACAAGGGGTATGCTACTTGTGACCTTTAAAATATTTACATTTGCATCCTTTGTTCCTTTCAAGTTGACTCCATGTACAATAGATAGGGAGTGAATCCGCCCAATTCCCACAACATCACAATCTAATGGATCCAACACCTTAACTTTATCCCCTTCTTTGAGTTTATCAATAAATTCCTGTAAAAAGAAAAAAAACACATTATATTATATAGGTATTGATTACCCTTGTTTGCATAATAAAACAACCATTACTTACTTAAATAGTACTTGTATGTGTGTTAAAATAATTGTAAAAAGAATTATTCAAAAATAATTGCAATGATACCTCATGAATGTTTTACCCTGAAAATTACCTTAGCAGTCACACATTTTTTTTGATCAAGAGGCCTGACAGTCTAGATGATTATTATCATCCATAGGGTATAAAGTCAACAAGAAAGAGAATGGGGGAGAGGGATTAAAGTAAGCATAGATTCCAAGAACCATTCATCAATCTAATTTACTAAAAAACCAAGACTCATAGCAGTGCTTACAATGTTATTATTAGCGTCATGCTAATTAGATACAAAGGCCACACATATAAACACCAAATTACCATGCAACTTTTTTGGGCATATGGTTTAAATTATGTTAACTTGAATATTGCAAGGTCAATAAAAAAGGATGCACAAGGTAGCCAAAATAAATCCAAAGCATGAAATTCAACTTATATTATATTTGACTTATAACGATCCTTGGAATATATGTTGATTTTTATGACATTCAAAAGTTGCACTTCATCCATGTTCCTATTGAACTTGCATAAAGGCTTCCAATTTTTTTTTTATGCATGAATAACATAAACTAATAAATTTGTATAGTTTTCTCTTTAGATTATAGCAGCTACATGCAGCTCAATCAATATCTCATTCAGACAAATAAAAATTTGTAAGATTTAATATTCAATACCATAGAACATAGAAAATACAATAAAATGTGTTCACTGAGGTCATCACAGAACTCACTGTGTTTGGAGAAGTAAGCTGCTTTCCACTCAACATACTTGCAGCTGATCTTTTTACAAACCCATTCTCATTATCTTGCTTGTGTATACACATCAACAATTTAAATATCAACAAGCATTCCATATAAACTATTGTTCAGTAACCTTATTACAAACCTGCCTTAGAAAACAAGAGAAAATTACAAAACATACATTTCTACCAAGGTGTGAGGAGTCAAAAACTAGGAAAAAAGAATTTCTTATCCAAAACCTATGGATGATAGTTAATTTTTGTTCAAAATTTCAATTCAGCTTATAAAATCAAAGTTAACATTTTGACAAAATTATTTGACCAGGTATAGGGTTGGTTTCCATCCACACATAAGGAGATTAGTAAAAAAGGATGCACAAGGTAGCCAAAACTAAATACAAAGCATGACGTTCAACTTATATTATATTTAATCTATAACAATCCTTAGAGTTTTTATGATGTTCAAAAGTTGCACTTCATCCCTGTTCCTACTGAACTTGCATAAAGGCTTCCATAATTTTTTTATGCATGATTAACATAAACTAATAAACTTGTACAATTTTCTCTTTAGATTACAATAGCTACATGCAACTCAATCAATATATCATTTAGACAAATAAAAAATTGTAAGATTTAATATTCAATACTATAGAACACAAAAAATGCGATAAAATGTGTTCACTGAGGTCATCACAAAACTCACTGTGTTTGGAGAAGCAAGCTGCTTTCCACTCGACATACTAGTAGTTGATCTTTTTACAAACCCATTCTCATCAGCCTGCTTGTGCATACACATCAGAAATTTAAATATCAACAAGCATTCCATATTAACTACTGTTCAATAACCTTATTACAAACTTGCCTTATAACATAGAAAACAAGAGAAAATTACAAAAAAAAAAAATTCTGCCAAGGTGTGAGGAGTCAAAAACCAGGAAAAAATAATTTCTTATCCAAAACCAGTGGATGATAGTTAATTTTTGTTCAAAATTTCAATTCAGCTTATAAAATCGAAGTTAACATTTTGACAAAATGCTTTGACTAGGTATAGGGTTGGTTTCCATCCACACATAAGGAGATTAGTAAAAAAGGATGCACAAGGTAGCCAAAAATAAATCTAAAGCATGACGTTCAACTTATATTATATTTGATCTATAACAATCCTTGGAAGATATGTTGAGTTTTTATGATGTTCAAAAGTTGCACTTCATCCATGTTCCTACTGAACTTGCATAAAGGCTTCCAATTTTTTTTTATGCACGATTAACATAAAATAATAAACTTGTACAATTTTCTTTAGATTACAACAGCTACATGCAGCTCAATCAATATTTCATTCAGACAAATAAAAAATTGTAAGATTTAATATTCAATACCATAGAACATAGAAAATATGATAAAATGTGTTCACTGAGGTCATCACATAACTCACCGTGTTTGGAGAAGCAAGCTGCTTTCAACTCAACATACTAGTAGCTGATATTTTTACAAAAGCATTCTCATCAGCCTGCTTGTGTATACACATCAACAATTTAAATATCAACAAGCATTTCGTATTAACTATTGTTCAGTAACCTTATTACAAACTTGCCTTATAACATAAAAAACAAGAGAAAATTACAAAACAAACATTTCTGTCAAGGTGTGAGGAGTCAAAAACTAGGAAAAAATAATTTATTATCCAAAACTTGTGGATGATAGTTAATTTTTGTTCAAAATTTCAATTCAGCTTATAAAATCGAAGTTAACATTTTGACAAAATGATTTGACCAGGTATAAGGTTGGTTTCCATCCACACATAAGGAGATTAGTAAAAAAGGATGCACAAGGCAGCCAAAAATAAATCCAAAGCATGATGTTCAACTTATATTATATTTGATCTATAACAATCCTTGGAAGATATGTTGAGTTTTAATGATGTTCAAAAGTTGCACTTCATCCATGTTCCTACTGAACTTGCATAAAGGCTTCCATAATTTTTTTATGCATGATTAACATAAACTAATAAACTTGTACAATTTTCTCTTTATATTACACCAGCTACATGCAAATCAATCAATATTTCATTTAGACAAATAAAAAATTGTAAGATTTAATATTCAATACCATAGAACATAGAAAATAAAATAAAATGTGTTCACTGAGATCATCACAGAACTCACCGTGTTTGGAGAAGCAAGTTGCTTTCCACTCAACATACTAGCAGTTGATCTTTTTACAAACCCATTCTCATCAGCCTGCTTGTGCATACACATGCATAATTTAAATATCAACAAGCATTCCATATTAACTATTGTTTAGTAACCTTATTACAAACCTGCCTTATAACATAGAAAACAAGAGAAAATTACAAAACATATATTTCTGCCAAGATGTGAGGAGTCAAAAATGAGGAAAAAAGAATTTTTTATCCAAAACCTATGGATGATAGTTAATTTTTGTTCAAAATTTCAATTCAGCTTATAAACTCGAAGTTAACATTTTGAAAAAATGATTTGACTAGGTATAGGGTTGGTTTCCATCCACACATAAGGAGATTAGTAGAAAAGGATGCACAAGGAAACCAAAAATAAATCCAAAGCATGGCATTCAACTTATATTATATTTGATCTATAACAATCCTTGGAAGATATGTTGAGTTTTTATGATGTTCAAAAGTTGCACTTCATCCATGTTCCTACTGAACTTGTATAAAAGCTTCCAAATTTTTTTTATGCATGATTAACATAAACTAATAAACTTGTATAATTTTCTCTTTAGATTATAGTAGCTACATGCAGCTCAATCAACATCTCATTCATAAAAATAAAAAATTGTAAGATTTAATATTCAATACCATAGAACACAAAAAATACGATAAAATGTGGTCACTAAGGTCATCACAAAACTCACCGTGTTTGGAGAAGCAAGCTTCTTTCCACTCAACATACTAGTAGCTGATCTTTTTACAAACCTACCTTATACTATTGTATGCATTAGTCTGCTTGTGCATACACATCAACAATTTAAATATCAACAGGCACTCCATATTAACTATTGTTCCTTCACCTTATTACAAACCTAGCTTATACTAGCACTTGCACTAGGGGGGTGCAAGGGTTACGCCTATAGAAAACTACATGGGAGCTTTGGGACGGGCTATGAACATGCACCAAAGCATAATGGTAGGGGAATTTTTGTCATATGTTATAGTTGGATATGCTCTGGTAGACATATATGCAAGATGTGGAATCATAGACAAAACACCTGAATTGTTTGACAGAATGCCTCAAAGAGATGTCATCTCATGGAATGAAATGATTGATTGCAGAATGTGCACAAAATAGATTTTGCAAGGAACCTCTCAAAATCTTTGAATTAATGAAGCACTTTGGAACACATCCTAACATTCTATTTTCAATGGAATCAAGGAGGTTATTTAAACTTTTACACCCTTCGATGTTCAAGTACTGTAGCTGTGACAGGTTGCCAATGAATCAGGGAGGCTATTTAAATCTATACACCCTACCATGTTCAAGTGCTGCAGTTATGATAGGTTTCCAATGGAATTGAGGAGCTTATTTAAATGTCCACACCCTTCTATGTTCAAGTGTTGCAGCTGTGACAGGTTTCCAAATGAATCAGGGAGCTTATTTAAACGTCCACACCCTTCTATGTCCAAGTGTTGCAGCTGTGACAACTATTCTATTTCTGCTTGGGTGTGGTCACATAAATCTTTCTGTATATTCTAAGGGGCATTCTCTATTTTCTTTGAAGACTTCCATAATAAATCAAATAAAATTTTTCCTTCAAATTTTCTAATTATCTTCATTCCATTCACTAAATTACCAATTTCCAACACTAAATTCTCAATTTCCAATCACCTTATCTTTTCTTCAAGATTTCATCTGTAAGATTTGATCCAATTCTTAATGCATAGTTGAATTCTTATCCATAATAATAATAATATTTTTTAAAATTCATAAATTACAAGAGTCTTTTATAAATAAAATTACCCTCAACTTTCAATTTTGAACATAAGCACTTAATCTTCAATGCCTATGACAAAAAACAACAATTTCCCATGTCAATATTGAAATTAATCGATCTGAAGTTTACCCTAGGCCTTCTATTTGAAGTATGAACTCCCATTCACTACCATAGTTTAAACAATAAAATTTACTTCTTCCCACCTAAAAGGCTTGCTGTTTTAAGATGTTTGGAAACTACTTATCACCTTCTCAAGTGTCTAGGAATTGATAAACATAGTCTGCAAAGTAAAATCGGTCACATGAACAAGCAGACAATAATATCTCCAAGACAAATAACTAATATTTCCTTCACAAGTTCCAATTGCTTAAAACTCATGATTGCATGTAATCAAATTGACACACATCTAGATACGATGCATACACAAAAAGAGAACAAATTACAGATTGGCCAAACAAGGTAAGATAGAGTGCAATTAACCTTCACCCATTTCCTAAACTGCAATTGAACACAACCTAGCTTTCTCAGAGTAATGAATAACCACTTAAACAAATTGAAATCAAAGGAAGTGATTTGGAAAGAAAACCAATATTTAATGGACCCAGAAATCACTACCAATATATAAGATATCCTGATAAATACGTAGGCCATCTCTCATACCAATCAAATTACCTCAATGTTACAAAATTTATATACAAAAGTTATAATTTTAGAATTAAGAGAAATTTTTCAATAGAATGTAGATTTTTGAGTTGTAATTGTGTTCATTTTTACATCAATATTTCAAATCATGTTCCATAATTCATCATCAAAATGAGAAACAGTTAGAGATTATAGAATATAATCCAAAATATTGATGTAAAAATAACATAGTTACAATCCAAAAATCTCAAAACACTATTATCGTGGACTAAAAATAGAATGTTAATAACATAAATTACAGTTTGAAACTATACCAAACTACCAAACTTCAACCAAGCAATTCAAACTTCAGTTCCAAGAAGCATGAGTAACTGGACACCTTCTCCTAACTTCAATCAAATTGGTAACTTCCAAAGATGCGGGAATTGAAATCTAAGAGATTTATCTTTTGTCTAAGATTATTATTGCCAGTCCTCAATTTGACTCATAGTTTAAAACCCAACTTCATACAAAATAACCCTTAACGGGGAAGTTCAAAATTCTTTGAAACACCCATTTCCAATGTACCTAATAAATTTTCAAGGAAGAGTACTGATTACATTCCAACAAACCAGCAAGACTTTCTCCGACCCACTTAGCTTAGATGAAATGCAACTAGACAAGGATTTTCCAGTTAAACTGAACTGTTGGATGATTTCTTTGTTTTTATAACAAGCAGTTGTTGTACATACTACCAATAATATATAGGTTTAGCATATCTATATACCTACTTCCTCTTGTTTTTGAATATGATCCCCGGTTATGATTCTCGTTTGCTTACTTCTTCCATTCCTAATTCTATCTCTATAATAAACAAATGGTTTTCATCTTCCAACAAAATGGTATATTGGTTTTTTAAGTTCCTAGGTTTTATGTCTCACTACTTAGTCATCAAAATTTAAGTCCTGCAATCCATTACAGAAGAAGAGTTCTAACAGTGTCCCCTAATCCTTGTTCTAAAAAAAGCTACAACCCAAGAATACAATACTAATAAGACTAGGGCATTTCCACAGAAGACAGTTTGATGCACAAATGACTATGCTTGCATCCATAATGTAATCTTCATAAACATCTATAGACCTCAACACAGTGTTAAACTCAAGCAAAGAAACATTACATAGTGCAAAGAGAGTGACCAGATAAAGCTAATACAAAATGCCATCATTCAGGCACTCAAACCAATAGGGAATACTTTGTCCTCATTTCACTCTCTGTTAGAAATAATTAATGTATGAGTAAAAAAAAAATAAGAAAAAGGGCATCAGGTCTCCAAGGTGTTTTACATCACAAAATCAAGGAGGTTATTTAAACCTTTAAAATTTCCTATTATATCCAAGTGCTGCAGCTGTGAGAGGTTGACAATGGAATTGGGGAGGTTATTTAAACCTCCACAACTTTCTATTTTCAAGTGCTGCAGATGTGACATGCTGCAAATGGAATCAAGAAGGTTATTTAAACCTCTACAGTCTTCTATGTTCAAGTGCTGTAGCTGTGATAGGTTGCCAATAGAATCAGGGGGGTTATTTAAACTTTTACACATTTCTATGTTCAAGTGCTACAAATTTAAGTACATGTTTCCCTAAAATAGACACAATTGTGAAAGTAGAAAATTACATGCATGTAAGGGAAATGTACACAATTAGGACAAGCAAGAAAAATTGAGTATCAAACGGCAATAGGACCATATTTTTAATTCAAAGATTGTATGATTATAAATCTCATGTTTTTCTGATTAGGAAGTGGTCTCAAATTTGAATTTGGATGTGTTAGTGACAACATGCCTATTTTGTAATGAGGGGACTTCTTTCAATCTACCTAATATTCTCCTCAATATACACAACTCCTAGTGGAGCTTTTTGTGAAGATTAATCTTCAAATATTTGTATTATGAGACTATTTCTCAAAGTTCTTTTTTTTGAAGAGGAAAGCTTATTTGTTTCTTCTCCCTATGGGGAGAAATCCATTACGTTAGTTTTGCTTTTGCTAGAAACAGAGATTTACCTCTCTTTATGTATCTATTCTAGTTTCATATCAACAACATGATTGATATCTTACATCTTTTTGAGAATATTTTCCTCCATTCTTTTTAGATTTGCAATTGCAATCTTCGAGTTTGTGTGTGTAGGTGCCCTCATTGACCTTGTTCTTGTGTACCAGTGCCTACTAAAAGTTGCAGGTACACTAAAAGTCTTATCAGAGCCATCGTATAATATATAGGAAAGAAAGAAGAAAGAATTTTAACCCAAGTCATTTCTGTAGTCAAGGATTTAAACCTTAAACATTAAAATAAAATTCAAATTTACACCTCACTAACCTTTCACTAGCCATTGCAAACCAGCCTAGTGCACATTTGTTTGAATGTTTCCATCCTGTGGCCTCTGGATTTCCTTGACTGATGCCATGTAGTAATGGCCAACAATGCCATAATCACCTTTGCTATGATAAGATCGTGCAAGATTATAATATGAATGAGATTTCATGAGAGGGTGGTTAGTTGAAACAAGAGTTATCTCAGCCAACTGTTACACAAGAAAATGCTGCCCTGTGAAGAAAAAATGGTTTGCTACATTATTCAATGCCATTGCATAGTACAGGTATAATTCAAAGGCTCTACTCATCTTTTCCATTCCTTCATGAACACTAATTTTTCACTAACGTGCAAGTCCATTATTCCAAGGGCCACCCAAGCTTCAACATTTTCAGGTTCTAGCTATAAAACACATTCAAATGCTTGTTTGGATTTCTTAAGCTGATCAAGTTTGTAGCGGTACAAGCCTAACCCAATTCTTACTGCGGAAGGACAACTGAGATAAGCTCACAAATCCTTCTTATACAACTCCAATGATTCGATATACCGTCCACAGTTAAATTGCACACAAGCTTGACCAAGAAGTGTAGGAACATCATTAGGTTGTCCATCTAGCACAATCTTGAATGCACCATATGCTTGTTCATGGTCTCCTCTTGCTAAAATTAATTGACCTTTTCCAACCCAAGTCGATGGCTTGAGATTATCAATTCTAGAAGCCTTGTTATAGTAAAATGTTGCACGAATGAATTGTTCTTCCTTCTATGAATGCTTTGTCTTAATCTTACCAACATTGTTGTAGTATGCACCAAGGGAATTTAAAATGGAAACTCTATCATACCTCACATCAGCATAGTACTCATCAATTTATGGACTAGCACCTTCTTCTAGTATTTGTTGAAACTCCTCAATTTTTCCTTGCTTGAAATATTCTCTTGCTATAACTAGCCATAAATTGAGAGGAGATTGCTCTGCTTTCAGGATGTCAGGAATGTCAGTGGGATCTCTCGATAGTTGATCTAATGCTACTTTCACTTCTTCCTCTAGATTTTGCACTGGTATGTACACACACCCCATTCTTCCAAGCAGATTCCTTCTCTGACAAAAATTATCCTTATATGCACTTATAAATGTGCAAATATATGACTTCAACAAGTAAGTATATATATATATATATACGAGTTCAAAACATAGAAGAAACATAGATCTTAAGAGTTCTCTCTCAAATTTTGAAAAGGTTCTGGAGGTCCACCCTGATAAATGTGAGAGCTTAAAAGTTGTAGGCCATATATATGCTCAGTAAGGGCAGGTAGAGAAGACATTGGAAATTTTAAGAAAGGCAACTCACATAGATCCATGTGATGCTCATGCATTTATCAAGATGGGTGAGTTATTAATATCTCTTAAGACAACAAAGTCTCTTTTGAAGAAGAGCAGAGAAGAAGTACCCATTGAATTTTTAAACAACATTGGGGTTCTTCATTTTGAGCGTGCTGAACTAGAGTTGGCTCAACAAAATTTTATGGAGGAATTGAGAAATGACATTTGGGCTGAATTCATAAATAAAAGCCCTAGTGCCAATTTTGTAGTTTTTTTTGTGCACTTTAAGGATATGGAATTCTTCCATCGACTAGAAGGTGGTGGTGTTTCACTTGAGTTACCATGGGATAAATTCACAACACTATTTAATCTTGCTAGGTTGTTTGAACAACTACATGGTATTGAAAAAGAAAATATTTTATACAGGCTCATATTGTTCAAGTTTCATGATTATGTGGATGCATATCTATGTCTTGCAGCCATGGCTCAGGCTTGGAATGAGATCCAACTAAGCCTAGAATTGATTGGGGATGCACTTAAGGTGGATAAAAAATTATCAAATGCATTATGTATCCTTGGAAACATGGAACTAAAAACAGATGATTGGCTTAAAGCAGAAGAAACAATTAAAGTTGCACAAAGTGAATCAGATGTGATTAAAAAGTCTTCATTCTTTCTTCTTAATTTTCTCTAAATTTTCCTTCTTGAGTTTGGGATGTAGTTGATTAGGATTAGGTCTGATTAGGGTCATACAAATGCTTATTGACAAGGTTCTAATTCTACATAAATTGATTAGTTATTTTCCCCAGATTAGATTAAAACATAAACTTTGGTTAGAGAGAACAAAGTGGAGTGGGAATATTGTTTTAGAGGTATATTGTTGTTTGACACATTGATCTTTGAGATACGAGAAAAGAGAATGGGTTTTCAAGGCTTGCAGGTTACTTATTTCCGGTTGGAGTTAGTTTGTATTATTTTTATTTCATTTAAATTGCTTCATATCATATTTATGTATCTTAAGAAGCAAATAAGCAGCAAAAAAACTTAGATCATTCATCTAATTATTTTTGACAGCTATTATCCTGACTGAATCCTTGAACTAAAGAAGAACTGGACAACAAAAAATGTATGAATGATGGTGAAAATAGGGGAGGTCTACATATTTTTAGTCAGACTGACAACTAAAACCATGATGACCTAGAAGAGGATTGGAAATGGTAGAATAATATCGCATAAGAGAAGTTACTGACAACTACTTAGTTTTGATACAAAAGGTGATGTAAATTCACAGTGTCTTCCATTTTCTTTTTGATAAAAGAGAAGAATACATCTAAAACAAGAGAATGTTTTACAATGTTTGGAACAAAGGTAAATCTGTTCACATAATATATATTTGAAATAGGATAATGACTTTATAGTTTAAACCAAAATAGAAAATTGAGAAGTCACAGCAAGAAGAACCCTAAAACAGACTGTACAAAAGTTGGTCAAACTAGCAAGATCAAAAGCTATTTTTTCTTCAATCCACAAAAACTTCTTGAGATTGTCTCTCAAAAGCCTGCAACTTTTTATTTCTAACATGGAATTGCCATGTATTTTATTTCAAATCACACACCATTAAAGTTTTTTTGAGCAGTTACTTGTGATGAAAATTGAAGAAGCTATTTCCTATCAAAGTCAACATAAGGTGTCTACTTCAATTTTGGAAAAGGATAGGTCGTGCCCTTCAAGGCTCTGTCTAACTACAATAGCCACATATTAGATCCAAATTTTGTTTAAATTATAATTTAATTTTAGAGAATATTATAGTGCATACCAGTGAAGAATACTGAAGAAGCTATTGGATATCAAGGTTGACATATGTGTCTACTAAGTTTTAAAAAGAACATGTCAAATCTTATGCAACTCATTTAAACCATGATAGCCACATGTTTTACCCAAATTTTGTGTAAAATAGAATTAAACATTAGAATATATGCCTTAACAATGGTTAACTATCTACCCTAGGTAACCAAAATATCTCAGAAGGGTTTCCATGTGAATAACTGGCAGGAATCCCAAGCCTCCATACATTTGGGGAATAATAAAAGATTTACTAAAAATATGTTTATGTGCCTATATTTTGTAACTAATGTGATTTTGTATGAGAAAAAGATAAAAGAGAGGCAAAAATGTCTTGTAGGAGGTTGCTATCCCTTTTCAATGTTCACCTATGCTTTTATCTAGTGTTTAACCAATAACCTTATAATCCTATATCCACATCCATACATATTCCATGTAGGTTATGAGAGTATGTATAATGTGGTTTCTACAACTCATCAACTATCTCCCCAACCTTTTTACAGAGATTCTTCAAAATAACATGTTTTCTTGGGTGTAAATTATCAACCATACCTTTTCTAGAATTTTTTTCTAGCCGACAAGTCTCAGCCTATTATGTTTAGCTATACACTGACTTGTACTTGTTCTAAGGGTCTTTGGTGCTAAAAATGCTACATTTACTTACTGTTGTTATTGCTGGAATAACTACTTCATAACTCACTCCTAATACTGTTATTGATTAAACTGTTGCTCTAGACTGTTATAGCTAAACCTGCTACTGTTATCATAATAAAGATGCTATTTCAAGTAGATATGATTGTTACATAAAATGTCCATTATTAGAAGTAAAGCAACTTGGTAGTGTAAGAAGAGTGTTGTTAGCAGTAATTTTCTATCAGTTTCAGATATCCAATTTTCATAGTTGGAATTCTTCATTTATATTTCATTATTTTTGATTAGATGCACTATTCAGAAAGGTGATATCAAGGCTATTTTCTTGGCCTCTTGGAAGAAAAATAGATAGTCCAAAATTTTTAGTAACGTATCAAGTCGGTTATCTCGCATTGGTGAATAAATATACCCCATCATATGGGCATCCTGTGCTGAATAATCTACTAATGACAACTATTTTAGGAATATAATAAGCTTTATGAAGGTCAAAGGAAGTGGCTATTAGAACATGAAAAATTTGCTGAGGTCATGAGCAAAGATTAAAACACTTTAGTTAAGGAATTTATTGGAAAAGATCTATCATTAATCCTTATAAACACTAGGTTGACAACAAAGATATAGCTGAAATATTGCTCAAATATTGTGTTCATTGACTTCTTATAGTTGTAGTTGTTGGAAAAGACATTAGGAAAGAGATCCCAACACTTTGAACAATGTCCAAATGTATACCAAGGTAGCAAATGCAGGCACTATTTGAATTTTTTAATAAGAATAAGAGGTTTATTAACATGAAGTACAATGGAGTGACCGGTCAAAAAAGAGGGCCTAGAAAGAGTGTGGACCATAGAAAAACACAGAAGTATGAGGAAATGGAGACCTCACAAACAAAAACAAAAACGGGAGCAAAAAACAAGACTTGCAACACAAGAAAATGAGACACAAAACAAGAAAACTAAAATAGGTAATGTTTATGGGTGAGTGGGATCACATGTGGACCAAATGATCTTGCATCAAGTTAGCACAATAGAGGTCTGTAAAACTTGCAACAAAACTTATGAATGTATAAGACTATAAGAGATGCTTTTGGTGAAAATAGTTGGCTATAAGTGAATCAAAGTGTAAAAGATTTTAGTGTGCAAAACGTCGAAGGCTTCAGAAAAAAGTATGAGTTGTCTTTTGTTTGAATATGCCCTACTTTTCCATGACCATATATATAGAATAGCTGGCACTAATCAATAGGGAGACATGTCATTGGGGGGCACACTAGAGACAACCTTAGTCAAGTTCAAACTACAGCCAAACAAATCTAGCAGAGATTTCAAAAACTTTTTCAACTGCCAGATTTTGTTGTACTAGATCTGACTTGTTCAATTATTCTATGGTTGTATTCCAGGAACATAATACATAACTGAATCCATTCCATCATCTAGTGTGGTGATATCCTATAGCACCAGGCATTGGTAAAAAAGGAAGATAAATTATATGCCCAGATTCGAGCTTATAATTACATAGATTGTGCCTCAGGCAACACACAAGATGTACATTCATATAAGGGGACAAATTTAGGGTGTAGGGATCATACATTAAATCAATGAGAGAATTGATGCAAACATGTCCCTTTGTAATCTTAGACTTGATTTATATATACAACTTCTATTTCCTATTTAATTTACAACTGTATCATGCCTATGATTTCCAAATCTTCATTGTTGAATCAGAATTGGATACATTGATTTGTTGTTTATTTTCTTTGTGGTAAGTTTGGTTTTGTGAAGGAAATCAGATAATAGACAACCTTGTATAATAGACCCTAATCAAGGGATTAAAATTCACCACAACTTGGGAACATAGCAACTGTGTGGATAACCATGCTTACTATTGAAATAGTGTGGATTACTCACAAATCAACGTGGCTAATTATCTACAAAAATCTGGTGACTTGGAAAGAAAAAGTGGCATGAGAGAAATATTCCTATTTTTCTTGCACTAAAAACTCACACTTAAAAAAAAATAGGCCTATTCTTGAAAAGGATAAGTCATGCCCATGAAATATATATATCCCCTACATATTTTGCCAAGGAGAACAATAAAAAACTAACTATTTCCCCAAGAGGGACAATAATTATGATCAATGTAGTAGATCCACCACATATTTTTAAATGAATATATATACTATGCTAAAACCGTTTTTCCTGGAGGACAATAGTTATGATCCATGATGTAGATTTGGTGTAGGAGCACCTTTGCAAATCATGTTTTCACCATGTAAATTCTTGGAAAAAATGATCAAGTTTGATGTCTTGATCTTGTAACAAGGTTAAATAAGTTATTTTGTGCATATTTAGGTCATTATGAGGTCACTTGGTGTTTATTAGGTCCAAAAAGTGCAAAAAGGTTGTCATAAAATTGTAAAATTTCAAAATTAAGGCAAAGTTAGGAGGATGAGAGGTCATTTGATAGTTAGGAATTAGTTAGGAACTGAGGAAATAGTTTTTAATGCCTTTAAAAAGGCTTTTCTATGCATTTGTACATATGGGTGATTGATCAAAGGATTTTAAATGAAGAAAAATCTATTTTGTTACAAAAAATCACTGTTCTCAAGCTTTGTATGGCCCTATACGAGCAAGAAGAGGTTTCTCATTGATTGTAAGAGCTAGATATTTCAATCACCTTCCTTTTAGTTCAAGTTTCATGCAATTTGGTTTAATTTTGTGTGAGTTATTGTGGATTTACTTTAGACTACTAAAATCCCTCACTAGGGTAAATATGGATATTTGAAATTATGTTTCTCTTGATTTAGCCATTGAAATTTGCTAAAAATTGGTGAAAGGAGTCTTGGTAGCATGAAATTACATATTTCTAGGGTTTCAATTCAGAAGAGCAAGAATAAGGTGGGGAAAAATCAAAGTTTTGACTATAAATTCTGTTAACAATCTGATAACATAGAGTTGTGAAGCACAAATGCTAGGGTTTGTGGAAAAGTGTTTGGAATTTAACTTCTAATAGACTCATAAGCTTGAGCACATCAATTTAAAGAGGTTTGAAGTTTTGGCAGGTTGGAATTATGTCTGGAGGTCAAAGAACCAATAACCCCTTGTTGTATCCAAGGTCTAATTAAGCCTATTACAGTTTGAAACAACAAGTTTTGATTAACATATTACAAAGAACCTTCATCCAATGTGTGATGTGTTTTAAACAGGTTTAATGGATGTCTAAATATGTGATTTATTTTGATTTTCAGTGCATGAGTTAAAAGAAAACTTCTGACAGTTTCATGTACAAACCTACAAGCTCTACAAACAGTAAGGGAAGGAAGTGCAATTAGAAGTACCTGGGCATAAAATGAGTTTATTCATGTTAATTCAAGCCTACTAAATCCATTGCAATTGTTGAAACAGATATTTGTGTCTTGGAAAGCAAAATTTGTAGTTTGGTGGCTTATAGGCGTTATAGTTGCACATTATGGACAGTCATAACCAATTGATGAAATAAGAAAGGGCCGAGGTTGTAATTGTTTGTTTTTGATAAATTGATGCTTACCAATGTGTCCTGAAGGCCATTGGGGGTTGGGGAACTCTGATTTTGCAATTGTGAATATTTGAATCAATTGATTGTGAAGGAAAAGGTGAACGAATAACACAAGAATGTTTTGAGTTTTGATAGATCAGATTGAAAGTGAATTGTCTTCCTTTATACTCTACATCAAGATCAGACCCATATGAGTAATAGTGAAAAATATCTTTATTTTTTCTTTTTTAAACCTACTAATTGCTTTGCTAGTAGGGATTAAGTTTACACATCCACCATTTTAGGACATCTCTTTTAGGTTGTGCATAGGAGACTTGGACTTGGACATAAATTTTACAAGCTCATTCAAAAACCAATTGTCCACAATCCTGGAAAAGACTTGCATACCCAAAAAATAACAGTAGAAGAAATATATGTCGCAAGTATTGTTTTCAAGGGAAAAATCCAAAAAAAAGAAAAAATAATTAGTCAAAAACCCTTAGCCCTTTATCTGAAAGAATTTGTGGGTAGACTGAAACAATTTTTTAGGGTTTTTTTAAGTTCTTTGAATTTCAAACTTTGTGGATTAAATTCAGTGAACCCTATGACTTAGGTCTCTACTGATGGAAACAACTAAGGGATGTTCTTACTACCATTTTCAAGTAATCTTTCTTTCCCAAAGAAAACTAAGAAATGTGTTGGACACAGTAGGGTGCTTGTCCTGTGCTTGTCTTGTGTCCCATGTTACACAAATGAAACATGCAGTGTCGTTTACAAAGTTAAAAGATGGTACACAACAATAGAATACCAATATGGCCATTTCACATACCATAGCTAAAGGAAATACAAGTCATACCTGTGTCATGCATACAACTTTTGTAGGTATTTCTGGAGGTCCAAAAGCCCCAACTTGAAGTACAAGCTTCTACAGATATACCAAAATAATTCTTTGCTTACCATACATGAATAAGAAACATAGAATCACAATAGAAAAGGAATCCAAATCTATTTTCTCACTATAAAGATGATTCCCTAGTCTTACCTATAAAGTTATGTGTTGTTGAGCCTGAGCTAAGAAATTCTCTTGGTCTGGTTTTCGTTGACCACTACTATGAGAAGGAAATAAGATGGCCTCAATTAGATTGTCAGAAGTACAAATTAAAAACAAATAATATATATTCAATTGTATTATATCCTCATGCATATCTATACCTGGTTGTAGCACGACGAACAGTCAAAGTTTTATCTCCCAATTTAGGGAAGCACATGCAATGTCTATCACATCTCGATCCTAAAATTTTTGATAAAAGTAATTAGCATCTTGACTATGACAAGAAATAATGATGCTTGTATCAGAGTACTGAAAATGCCATTTCAAATAAAATTTGTTCAGAATTTACAAAAATATCAGCATGCAGAAAGGCTCACCTGGTAGACACAAAACCCATAACCTTTTGAATTCTTGGTATCTCTATCTTTACATTCACCTGTGTTCTATGTAAAATTTCAGATCTTTTTCATCTTGTCTACTGTGATATCAAAAACAAACTTGAAAATAAATGTGAAAAATTTGAAGGTTCTTATTTAAATTCACCATTCTCATAACTGAATTGCTTGTGTATTCATAGTCACACCACCATATAATGAAATAATTAGAAATGAATTTATAGTTGTCATCAGTAGGTGGATAATTAGTTTGAGAACACTAATTGTATCGAATCTATTGAGATAAAAAAAATGAAAATAGACTATTAATAGACTATTAATTTACAACAATATTACCTCTTCTCTTGCAGACAAGCCACAGGTTGAAGAAAATGATAGCTAGGGCATAATATTTTCTATAGATCTTGATCATTAAAAAGACAATACAAGATCAACACTTCCCACCACACCCATTGTGAGCCTTCCCGCTAGAAGAAACTGCATCCCGAGTGTGATGCCGCGGCTATAGCAACAGACAGGATAACCAACTTAGAGCCATTGAATAGATGGGAAAAAACATTAGTTTTAATTTTAGGGAAAAGGTGTGGGAAAATTAATTATATTTTTAGGGAAAAGGTTTTCTATTGTCTTAATTTGAGACAATATAAAATTAAAAAAATAACTGAAATATGTTTAATTTCTATTGTCTTAATTTGAGATAATGTAAAATAAAAAATACAACTTAAATATGTTTAAAATAAAACTAGCAATTGCATCTTGGTGTGCAATGGGTATGGCGAAGAGGTGTGGAAGGTCATTAAGAGAAAATTTGGGTCTATTTTTTGCATTCATCAAATGGTAGGGTCTTTATCAAATGATATTATTTGTGTGAAAAAGGTCTCAATGTATTGTGAAGATTTCAATTTTTGTTTTTGCAAGTTTGTATAAATGTTCGAAAGGATATTTTATTTTCTTGGTACAAATAAGGACCAACAAAAGTAGAAAATGTATCTAAGGGTTATTTTCCTAAGGTTAGTTTATCAAATATTAAAGCATAAAAACCCAAAGAACTATGAAGTACATTGAAAACTAAAAGAAGAAATGATTATACCAGTCAATCACTGAAGCTTCCATGATTCATCTTCGTAGCACCTTCTAACTTGCTAATTGTTGCCCTCAGATCGAATGTGTGAGCAATTTGATGCCAATGACTATGATGAAGTCCTAAACAAGCTTTGAAGGATTTGAATGACCAAAATGAAATCTAAATTCCTATGACAAAATGAGTATAATGTCTATGACTAGAATTAAGTATGCCAAAATCATTAATAATAAAAATGCGAGTATATGAGTGGGAGTGTGAGTATGTGAAGTCGAAAATGTGAGCAAAATTGTCATTTTATAGAAAATGCAATTTTGGATGGACGAACGAGATTGAAAGTTGACGAAAGCCTAAAATCTATGGACGGTATTTCATGTGACAATCCCTAATCAGGGTTAGGGAAAAATCATTAAATGAGTGGTCGAGATGTCATCTGAGAAGATCGAATTAGCAGTTAAGAATAAATGAGATAATTAATCCAAAAGATAAAGATTTTCAAAAATCAAGAAGATAAAGACTGCTTGATTTGTGAGATTCGAAAAATCAATAAGATAAAGTTGGTGAAAAGCAGATTTGGAAATCAAAATCACTTTCGATTGCTTGATTTTTGGAAGAATATTACCATTTTGAATTAAAATTAGAAGATTCAAAGGAAATACTATGGATTTATTGTGATAATAGGCAATTTATTTTAGATTATTTACTAAAATGGGCCGGCAGTCAAGAATGTGAGGATCATTTTAAATAATTTCATTGTTGAAATGAGGAAATGTTAATTTTGACAATTAAATAATTAAGAATAATTATTTAATTTATAGGATATATGAATTAATAATTAAATAAAATTAATAAATCTATTTAATTATGAGGAATTAGTGACGCGTAAATAAATACAATGAAATTCATTTATTTAATAATCAAGAAAAATAAATGAAGAAAGATAATTAAATAAATTAAGAAATTTATTTAATTGTAAGAAGATAATAGGCCCTTAGTGACGTATTGAATAAATAAATAAATTTTATTTATTTAATAATCATGAAGAATGTACAAACATGAATTAATTAAATAATTATGAATTATTTAATTAATAGTGGAATGTGGACCAAGGACCTAATTAAATGTCATGATTATGCTAGGACGAAAGTGGTAAAATAGAGCTTGTAGGCCTAGGTCATTTTTATGTGTCTACATTTTGCCCCTCTTTGTCATAATGTAGTATGTCACATTGTAAAAAAGTAAATAAGTTAAAGTCATGCCCCAACGAAGGTATGAAATATTGATGCCCCCTCGAGAAATTTTTCAAATTTTGGGCTGGCGATAGAAAAATTTGGAAAGTGTCTCAATAAGTCAATTTAATGACCAAAAAAACAATGGCACAGACAGTTTTAGATTTTGACATGTTTAAAGTGGCCAAAGGGGTGGTCAAAGTTGGTCAAAAGGGCTTGAAGTAATAACCTAGTTGACAAATGTCATTTTGACTTTATAAATAGGTTGACAAAGGGGTAAAAGTCAATTCATTTTCACTATTTACTTTAGCAAATTCGAGAGCTCAGAGTGAAGAGGACTTCTGTGAGGATGGTGATTCTAGTGACTGAGCATCATGGTGAGATCATGTGGACCTACAGGCGGCCAGAGGGCTCAAAGCCAATGGTATGTACCCCTAACCCACTTTGTCATTTTCTTGATTTGTGTGCTAAAATTAAGGTTTTAGGGCGAACAATGAATGCGTTGTGATGCATATGCGTGCACGTAAGCCACATTTGACTTCGTATTTGACACATTTGATGTGTCGCAACGCAATTGTAAGGGGTATTTAGGGGGAGGCTGAGGATGTGTAACACATTTGCTAAAAAGTGCAACGCATTCGCAATATCGTGTCGCATTCAAGAGTTATAATGCCACATATGTCATTTTGCGACGCATTCGCTAGTTTGAGCGACACATTCGAATGAAGTGACACATGTGTCATATAACGTGACGCAAATGCTTTGATGCGATGCAATTGAGTGAAATAATGATGCAATTGATATGTCATGACTCATGTGAAGTACGGAATGACGCAACCATTTTTTCACGACGCAAGTGTAGTCAACGTGACGCATTTGACTTTGACTTTGACTAGGGTTGATTTTGATGCTTTTCAAATTTTAAATGCTTTTGAGTTATAATGATGATAAGGACAATTGTCTAGAAGGTACTGATGCATTGTTTGATCATGTACAGAGACAACTAGCACCCATATATACGTGAGAGAGTAGGCCATCGACCTTCTAGTTTGGTGATCAACTGACTTAGTGGGAGTGACGATGGTTGATGCGGCTAGGATTGTATAATGCTGCCTATATGCCTGTTATTAAGGAAAATAGGGGTTTGCTGACTGCATTATGTGAGAGGTGGTGGTCATAGACATGCTCATTCCACTTGCCGATGGGAGAGGCCACTGTGACGCTGGAGGACGTCTATCGTATCTTACATTTTCTGATTCGAGGAGAGCAGATTGTTTACGACCCTTAGCATGGGTATCAGACATTCATAGCCTACTATCAGGATGAGGGAGCAGGACTCGACATCCAGGGATATGAGATCTGTTGGGAGTTTATGGCGAAGCATTATGCCCAGTTTGATGCATTTCTGGTGACACTGATCGACGAGATACTGATTCCTGACTGACGCGGGCATGGGTTTCCCATTGGTTGGGGAGACATGATAGTGGGGATGAGGCGAGACAGGACAGTGTATGCCTGGGGGCCTTGTTTGTTGGGAACACTCTACCATTAGCTTCTTGAGGTGGTTTATAGGAGGGCAAAGAGCATTTCCTGTGGCACCACCCTTTTGATGATATGGGCCTGGGAGCATGTGGCGATATTCTGACCTCCTATCCAAAGACCATAGCTAGCCAAGGGGATGCCTTATGCTTATTACTATGCTGGTGCCCTACAATAGACCGGGATGGGAGAGACAGGTTGGTGGCGTCATCAGATTGATACCATGGTTTCATTCATCTGGTGGCCCTATAGAGACTACCAACAGTGGGATGATGAGGATGACCACCTGAGCTTATGCAGATAGTACCATTATCTGATTGGTAGGATAGTGCAGAGTCAGTTCATTATAGAGATGTACTTGCCATAGCATGTACTGAGACAGTTTAGGGAGAAACATGGTGTACCAATAGGCACAACTAAGTATGCCAGATCTTCCAGGGAGTCAACTTGGGGGCCACTGATTCCTGTAGCCTTTTCCAAGTAGTAGATTGATGGGCTAGTAGCCCAATAGTGGGGATGGAGAGGTGGGATTGTAGATCCCAGGACTATAGCTGACTATGACTTATGGT
>VDFB02379388.1:0-35590 GCA_007258455.2 Sequoia sempervirens
AATTATCATTTTACTATGGTTAGGGTGGTCAGATAGACACCTACTTTTTATTTTTTTTCCCTAAAATTTAAGTACCACTGCATTGAAATTTCAAATTTTCACCAAATACATTTTTTTTTTTTTAAACAAACCTACTAGTTTAGAAACTACATTCAATTTTCTATAGATTATATTCTTACATAATTTTGAAATAATATAGATAACACTTTATTCAATTTTTTACTTCAAGTTGCCTACCTCTAATTTTTCTAAATTTTTTCCCACTTAAGGGCCTATTCTTTCCATGATCATCCTACACATACCCAACAATTCCCTTTTCATTTATGGAGCTTTGTGGTATTAGAAATTTTTATTTTTGATTTGATGGTCCTTGTGGCCTTTTTCATTTTTCCTTTGATTTTGGATTAAATTTTCTTTTATTTTTGCATGCCTCTTTGAGGAGACATGTTGAACCTTTGACACATGTGCATTTTGATATGGAAGCTTTAGACATTTGGCACCCAAATTGCTTTCAAGAGAAATAAAAGAGATGGATGGAGATGAATGGTATGGAGGTATCATGGATGAGTTGCTCGAGGTAGAATTTTGAAAGGGAATCAAGGATGTGTGCCTTTGTTGTTCGTGAGGAATAGGATATGGACCTAGGATAAATGGAAGGTTTGGTGGATTAGGATGAGGACCTAGGATAGATGGAAGGTTTGGTGGATTAGGATAAGGACCTATGATAGATGGTAGGTTTGATGAATTAGGACACTTAGGTGTATAACCAAGGCCGTCATAATATGGATTTTGTTGGACAAAAAGGGGTTCTAGGATACCTTGTTCATGAAGGCCTAATCCTTTGCCTTTGCAGTTCATACTTTGACACATTCATTTACCAATGGGATATGTGTTGTTTAAGAAACAAGATGCGAGTCCATTTTAGGGAGGATGTGATATGGATGAAAGAATAGGTGTTGGAAGTAAATCAGAAAAGATAAAGGTGGAGGATCCCAATTTGTAGGTGTGGGGTTCATGGGTAGCTTGTATAGGTGTGAAAGGATCTTGACATGGGGATGATGAGGTAATTTGATCTTGACTTAGAAAAGGATCATGAGGTGTAGACGATGAAGCAAATTTCTCTTTATTAGGTGTGGAATCACCATGTAGTGGTGTGAAAGGCATATCTTGATCTTGATGAGGAAGGGAATCATGAGATTTTGTAGAAAGTATATCTTGATCATTGGGTGATAGGAAATCATTAGATAGGATGGAAGAATTATCATGCTCTTGGGATGAAATGGAATCATGAGATGGTATGAATTCGTTAGATGGGGTGGAAGGAGGACTTGGAAGAATAATTTTCTCTTGAGATGGAAAGGAATCATTGTGGATGAAAAGTGAAAGGAGGGGATAATCATAGAATTCTTGAGAGATGGGGTCTTGATCAAAGATTGGAAGAACTTGTGGAATTTTGATATTGTCAGATGAAGTGGGAAGAATGCTTTGATCTTGAGGTGTAGAGGATTCTATGTTGAAAGATTGACATGAATCATTAGATGATGAAGATATGATAGAAGAAGGTGGTTGGGTGGAATCATTAACTTGGGCGAAAGAATCTTGAAATTTATTTTGGCTTGTGGGAAATGTAGATAGATGCATGGGATGGTAAGATTGTTCAATATCCTTTGTGTTCGAGGATTGAGATTTGGGCTTATTGATTTTTTGTAAAAAGTCAAAGAAATTGAACTTGGATGGTGTAGTTGTTGGTGGAGAAGGTGTCATGTCTGTATTTCTATTAGATGGATAAGAATAGATGTCTGGAAAAAAATACACTTTTGTGGTTGTTTCCCTTTGCTTATTGTAGATTTTTTGTTGAATGTTCTTTATTTGATGAGCTAACACATTCATTTGATCCTAATTTGTTCCAACCATGGTGGTTTGAATTTTAATTTCATTTTATTTGAGTTTATTCTTTTTGGGGTCTTGTTAAAATGGGAAAACAAGTGTTATAGTTTTCACTAAACTTTTGATCTTTGTTTAGAAAAATACCAAGGATTACAACTAAGTTGGTCATCCCACAATAATGGGTTACACTTTTTGGCCAAACTTGACATTGAAATCAACATTTTCAGAGAAAACTTCACTTTTTGACACTTATAGTAGGTAAACTATTAGGACTTTTAAAATGATGTAAACTAGTGATTTGTGAGATTTTCTCTGTAGATTTTAAATGCATTTTTTTTTTAAATTGAAATTAAATTATAATATTTTTGTGTCTCCTTTGATAACTAGTTTTTAATAGTAAACAATATTTTTAAAAAGTGGTGTGTACTTTGGCTCACATAACTTTTTTTCTACAAAGGATAAAATTCTAATTATTTTGAATTTAGGTTGGTAACACAAGTATCTAGCTCTTTCATTTTGTTTCATAGTATTTTTTTGAATATTTTTCTTTTAATTAAGTTTTGAAGTCAAAACATTTATAATTTAGACATAGGTGCACTTCGGCTCACATAACTTTTTTGGTATGTATTGAAATTCAATTTTTCTTTTTTTGTTAGAACGAGGACATCAATACCTAGTGGATATATATTTTTCAAATTTTTTTCCTCAAATTTACTATTTTTCCACAATGATTTTTAATCGAACTTGATGTTCAGTGAAAAAACTATGTACAGTAAAACTAAAATATAAAATATAAAATAAAATATATATATATTAAATTTATAGTTGTTGAAAAGCACGTTTTGATCACTACAATCATCCAACTTGGTTTATCAAGTCGACTCCATTTGCACCTCCTTCCCAAGCTTCGATAGTCAAAAAAATGCATAAATTTTGAAATGGTGGAGGGGAAGGTGAAAAAAGGGGGTTCATTTGAACCCCCTTCATTGAAACGGGGTTCATTAGAAAGGAGGGGGGTTCATTAGAAGGGGGGAGGGTTCATTATAAGGGGGGGTTCATTAGAAGGGGGGTGGTTCATTCGAACCCCCTTCATTAGAAGGGGTAAACCATTTTAATTTTTTTTATGAGAATTTCTAATTTTTCTTCTTTTGAAAAATTGTACCCCACTATTGTGGGTTTACCTGTCAAATAGAATGACAAATTCTAATGAGACTAAGTTTGATTTGACTATATAGCTTTGTTTCGTGATGAAAGGATGAAAAATCCTGATGATGATGAAACTAGGATTAACAATCAAACCTGTGTGATAGGTTTGATGATTTAGACACTTTGAGATGTTTAGATCTAGGTTTAGTTTGGAGAATTCCACTTGTAGAGGTCAGTTTTAACAAGTTTAGACTCTCTAAGGTATCTAAGGAATGATCTTGGACTTGCGAAAATTCTGAAATTTTTGTTCAAACTTGTGAGACGAGATACTCAAATCTTTGGAAAAGTATTGGATTTTGACAATAGTAAAAGATGTAGAAATCGGGGTTGTTCTTGCAAGCTCTTTTGTAGAAATTGAAGCTTAACCTCTTGTTAAAGTCATAAAGTGTTGATAAAAAATTTTGTTGTTCTTTTGAACTAAAAGGTATGGAATTTGCTTTCCGAATCTTAATCTTTCCTGAAATTATTAGGTAAACCAAATGTTCAGGCTCTTTTTTACCTAAGGATTGGTTAAATACTGTTGAGGATTCTTGGGATGAGACTACTTGTCAGATAGGAGATGAACCTAGGTCACTATTTTGTGTTCTATAAAAGGCACCAAAATAGAGACAAAAGGCACCAGAATAGAGACAAAAGGTGCCATTTCAAAGTAAACATGTCAAAACATGAAAATCAGGACTAGCAAAAGGTGCCATTTGGGACCCCAAAGGCATCAAAACAGAGACAAAAGGTTGCAAAACTGTCATAAAACTCCAAAACATAAAAAATACCCCCCCAAAGGTTTGATTTCTCAGATTTTCTAATTGGATACTTGTTTGTTTCAATGAATGTACTTATGAATCAATATTTTCACTTTTCACATGTGATGTTTTGGTGATTTTTTGTTTTGAAAAAACTTTGATAAAGACACATCAAGCAATGTATAGTCCTAAGGTTGTGAAAGACTATATTCTTTTGGATTTCATGCGGGTTTTACCCCAACCACACTTTTTCTTAGTGGGTGACTAGATGCTTGAACCCACTAGTTCCCCTCCACAACACTCACTTCTCGGGACAACAAAGCACCAATACCTGTGAATCTCCCATGGCATAATTTTCATCTCTACTAAAAATTGCAAGAATGTGGATGCCTTCACATCGATTGTTGTTGAACCAAAGAATAGATAAAGGTTTGGTCCAAACTAAAACAAGGGCTTTAGTAAGGACTTTCCATTCATAGCGATTGATCCATGTGGTGAGAGACCATTGGTGCCATTCTTGTCAGAACCAACTATGTGATACTAGAATTTGTTCCAATATCCACACTTATATACTGGTTGTAAATGTGCTTGGATTTAGCGTGTAATCAGTTAGGTCGTTCCCTTGGGTGATTAATTTCTCCCATAAGGAAGGCCTGCTAAGATAAAAAAGTGAGCAAGTATACCCATAGTTCAGTCACTCTTTATTCTACATGAATAAAGAGAGAACACACAACATATAATCCACTCACACCCGCACAAAAAAATTGAATGGGACTAGCTTTTTGATCACCCAATTAAGGGGAGAGCATATGCCTACCATCTGTCACACACAAAAAACATGGTGTTCATTAACTTGTTAATCAATCTATGTTCCTAACTTAACCAAAAGGAAATATGATGTTCATTAACCTTTTAATCAAGCTATGTTCCTATCTTAACCAAAATGAACTATGAAAATCAGTTTGAGCCCCTGCAATATGTCAATAGTTTGATAAGACTGTCTTTGACAAGTGTTTTTGGGAAACTTGCAAGTCAACAAAATAAAGTATTAGCCCTTGGAAACTACAAAAGGATCCAATACAGAGACAAAAGGTGCCAAAACAAAGATGGATCAACCTAGAATTGTGCAGAAGGTGCTAAAACAGAGACCAAAGGCACTAGAACAAAGACCAAAGGTGCTAGAACATAGACCAAAGGTGCTAGAATAGAGATATAACTATCCAAAACTATTCAAAAGGTGTTGAAACAGAGACCAAAGGTGCCAAAATAGGTGTAAGAGGCTCCAAATGCTCCAAAATGGGTGCAAAAGGCTTCCAAGAGGCTCCAAAATGAGTGCAAGAGGCTCCAAGAGGCTCATGCTCGAACCTATGAAAATAATTTTTCAAGCATGTTAGTATAATAAATGGGGCAAGGCCCCACGATGGGCGCTATTTTGTGTGTGTGTTAAATGTGAAAAATTAATATCAACACAAACCTTAATGAAACAATTTATATTCAAAGATTCAAAGCAAAGAAATTATTCTAATTTGCAACAAACTAAATATTTCAAGAAAGTCTCATTGTGCTCTATTCTTAATGATTCTTTTTAACCTTTTTGGCCCTCAAATTTCTATGTGCACAAAGGCTATTGGAATGACACTTAAGACACGAGATTAGTATTCAACATGCAAGCTAATATAATACCTACATGAAACTATATGCAAACAATGATGATGAAGGCTATGATGAGTGAAGGCTTATGCTAATGATAAATGAACAAGTGGAGGTGGATACTATGAGTACCATAAACCTACAAACATCTCAAACCTCAAACATACATTAGTAATGGGTTAATTCAAGTTATGCAAACCTATAAATGCTCCTATGAAATAATGCATCATGCCTCACAAACAAGATAACAAAACAAACTAATTGAAAGCAAAAAAAAAGAACAATGTATACCTATTCCATAGTAGATTGGTGCCACTTTGATATGAAAAGTGGCCCTTTCCCAGCCCTTGACAAGCCAATGATGAAGATGCAATGCTATGACAATGGACAAAATTAGCTCTCAATGTGAACAGAGTAACATTGCATGAAGTTGTGGATGATCAAATGAAGGATAACCTCTCTATTTATAGAAGAGTTTAATGAGAGAAGAGGTAAAATGGATGGATGTGGGATAAAAACCCAACCAATAGGAAGAACCCACTTGTCACCATGTGAATGGGCCAAGGATGTGCATGTTTTGATGACTATGCCAATAAATGACATTAGGTGGAATTTTCAAATTTGAAAGTTGGCTTGTTGGAGGGAGAAGAAAGTGTATTAAATGCCAAGTGGGGGACATGTAAGAGGGGAGTTAATGATATGTTGGAAGGGACAAGTCATTTGAGAGGGAGATTTCAAATGGGGAAATATTCCACTTTTATGCCATGTTGAAAGAAAATAAAGATTTAATAAATTAATTAAAATCATTTAATTGTGCAAGTGGGAAAAGATAGAGGATGTGACATGGATTATATTAGATTTAATCATGATTTGATTAAATAAGAGGAGGTTAGGTGATTTGACCCATTTGATTTAGATTTATGGATTAAAATAAATCAAAAGGAGATGGAAAATGATTTAGACTCAGTTAAATAAATATTTTGATTTATTTAGCTAAAGGGGATGATGTTAGTGTTAAAGATGAATTTATTTAATTTAAATGGAGGACTTTAGATATTAATCAAATAAACTTGATTTATTTAATGGACAAATATGACTTAATTAAATTCATGATGTCAATTTTGCATGTCTACATTTTTCCCCTCTTTGAAGTATGTACTTGTTGCGTTGGTTCAAAGAATAAACTTACCACAATTAAAATTAAAAAAATAATATGCTTTTGTGGATGCCCCAGTGGAAAAAAATACACTAGTACATTTTCCCCTCAAGAGATCGAGCGAAAAGATTCAATTTGAGGGTCGATCTCACAATAAATAGGTTCAAGATGGACGTATGGATGGTTATGATGATGATGCAAATTAGATGATTTTAAGATGCTTAGAATAACCAATCTATATTATCCTAAGCAACTTAACATGATGATGGATTGCCTATGAGATGATCAATGTTTCTTATATGATATGATATGATGTATAGTATGCTGATGGTTTTAAGATGCTTAGACTAACAGATCTTTATTATCCTAAACAACTTAAATGATAATGCATGTGAGATGGATGAGATGGATGATGTGATATGTTATGATTAAATGATTTGTGGATGTAGGATGGATGCATTAGTGATGATGATTAACTAGAAGCACAAAGAGAAGAAAGAAGAAATGAGATGATGACAAGAGGATTCAACAAGCAAACTTTATGAGAGATGATGATGAGAAATGGATGATTTTTTTATCAGGAATTGGGACTTTAAAAGGGCCACTTACCTTATGTTTGATTACACACATAAGTACGATGCATCAAGGTATAAAGAACCAAGATGGTATTGTACCTAGTGTGATGAACCTTGACTCAACAATCATATAGGAGTATTTTTGTTCACGCCTAGTGTACAAAACTTCATTCAAAATGAAGTTCAAATATTAAAAACATCTTAGACCAAAACATAGGAAGGAAAGCCTTCCTTTGTGGTAAAAAAGATACCTAAAAAATCCTCCCAACAAACCAAGAAAAGCACACATAACCAAGTTATATTACAAGAATATCCAAGAAGCACAACAGATAAAAAGATAATGATCGTTTCCCCATTCCTACCTCTCTAAATCCTTTTGTTCGAACATCATCAAGAGGTACTTGGAATGATCACAATAAGATAAATCAAAAGATAAAGATGAAGTAAACAAACAAGCTAATGTTCTTCAATACCGCTAGCCAAGACTAAACTACGGTGATGCCTAATGTTTATTTCCATTGTAGGAAGGATGAATCCTAGGACATGATGATATCAGATGATTTGATATGGGACTAAGTGGATGATAGGCTACTGACACAAAGAGTTGACTAACTTGTTTACATACTGACCTAGACTTAAAATTTTGATGTTTTGAGTTTTCACTTTTGATCTGCTAGACTTGTTTCCAATTGTTTTACCAACTTAGGTTGAGGATTATGATTGTTTATTATGAGTGATGTTTATTGTGCCTAGGTGAAAGTGAGATGAGATAGATGGGTTTTTTCAAATATTTGGATGTTTTTGATGTTTTTTGATATGTTTTGAGATTGTATTTAGTATTTTTGAGATTTTTTAAATGTTTTGATTTTCAATTTCAAATGTTTTGGGGTTTTTTGAGATTTTGACCAAGAGACTAACCTAAGGACCTATCCTAGGGGCCTTAAGGACTGATCAACAGATTATCCTTTCCTACATTATACACATAGAGACCACGTAGTTCGACTGACATATACTCAATTATTGATGATATATGAACAAATGGATTTCCAGTTTATTATGATGAACTCCTAGAGGACTAACCTAAGTGTCTTGGCGGATGTTCAAAGATCAACCTTGCCTATGTTCAAGGCTCAAAGACCCATAGTTCCACAAAATGACTCTATTTTTTTATTTTTTTATTGACTTTTTAACCTACTTTTGGATTTTGATATGTTTCGAATGATGCAATAGACTACTCTGATAAAGGCAGGACAAACTGACCTTGAGAATGGGCCAAGTAATACTAGGAGGGATCATGACACGAACATAGGACTAAGCTATGATGCAGATGTCAAACACATGGGTGATGAATGGAGATAGGAATGTGATGGATGATGGAATCTTGATGGATGGATGATGCAAAATGAGTTGCAAAGATCCTGGTGGATGGACAATGCTTATTTACACCAGGCACCTATTTTCCAAGTTTTCACCAAGGTACTTGCCCAAAGCACCACTGAAGTGGTTTCAACTAGAGGACAATTTTTTTCTTTATTATTTTTAATCCTTTTCTCTATTTTTTTTGGATTTTTGTATTTTTGTATTTTTTTTGTTGTCACCAAGATGCCTGTTTGCTAGGATTTCATCAAGGTGACCATTTTTTTATGATATTTTCTATTTTTTTGTTTTTTTTTTTTGGTTTTATACCTTGAAAGATTTAGGCATAAAACTTTTTGAGATGGGAGTTGTTGATGGGCTCCTCCAGAGGTTCACCTTCTGGTGTTGAAAATTGATATGCCCCTAACTTGTAATTTATTGTGATAACAAATGGTCCTAACAGTTGGGTTCAAATTTTCCTTTGCTATCTAGATTTGGGACGTTATTCTCAGTCTCTTTTAGCACTAGTTCTCCAACTTGGAAAGTTCTACTTTTGATCTTCTTGTTATAACTCCACTTAAGTCAGTTTTTATATACCTATAGGTGGTTCAATGCCTCCATCCATCATTCATCTAGTAGCTCTAACCTTTTTAGTCTTGATACCCAGTATTCCTCATCTATGATGAGGTTTTGCAGTGATATTCTTAGCAATGGAAGCACAATCTTGATGGGGAGTATGGCTTCTAATCTGTAGACCAGGAAGAATGGAGTGGCATTGGTGGGTGTATAGATGCTAGTTTGGTAGGCCAAGAGGGCAAGATTCAATTGTAAGTGTCAGTCATCACCAACATCATTGATTGTTTTCTTTAGGACTTTTAGAATGGTTTTATTGCTGGCTTTTGGTAGGCCATTGCCTTGGGGATACTATGGGGTGGAGAAGTGATGTTGGGTTTTGAATTTTTCACATAAGTCATGAACATCCTAGTTTTTGAATGGTATCCCATTATTTGAGATAATGGCTTGTGCGACACTGTAGCGACATATGAGATAGTTCAAGATGAACTTAGATATTTGCTTCCTGGTTATGTATGTCATTGGTATGGCTTCCACTCATTTGGTAAAGAACTTAGTGGCGGTTATGATGATCTTGTGGCCAATCGATGAGGTTGGGGTGATTTTTCCAATGAGATCGAGCCCCCACTACAAAAAGGGCCATGGTGTGACAATAGGATGAAGTTCTTGAGTTGGAGCATGGATGAGGTCCCCATGCTACTAACATTGTAGGCACCTTTTGACGTATTCATGTGCTTCTCTTTCCATTGTAGACCAATAATACCCTATCCTCAAAAATTTCTAGGCCAAAGTCATTCCACTTGAGTGTGAACCACAAATATCATTATGTGCCTTAGTTAAGACATTCAATGCCTCCTCAACATTTAGGGACTGTAATAAGGTTCGTTCTATGCTCCTATGGTAAAGGGAATTTCCTAGGATGATAAACTAGGATGCTTTCTTGACAAAGGTTCTTTTTAGGATTTAGGGTAAGTCAACAGGTAAGACCCCTATTCACAAGTAGCTATAAATGTCATGGTACCAGGGATTGCCGAGACCAATGATTATGCACACATATTCTAAATCCAGTGCCTCAAATGCGGGTACGAGACGATGCTCTACCAAGAACTCATATTTTGAGATGTTGTGAGGGATGTCCAGTAGGGATCCAATCGTTGCCATGGCATTTGTTGCTCTATTATTTGCTCTAGGAATCTGCTCAAATGTGATATCAATGAATGATTCTTTTAGGCTCTCTACCAATTTTTTTATGGAGTCAACTTATCATCCTTTGTTTGGTACTCGTTGACATGTGTCCTCACATGTACTAAAAAATAGGTAGAGATTCAGGTGATAATGACCGGTACATGCATAGTAGTAATTGAATAGAATGAAATAAATCAAATATGCGATAAGGAAAGATATGGCGTACCTTTAGTAATTGCATGTACATGTGAAGAAAGATGACGGTGCTATGTGAATTGACAAGTTGGAAAGATATCTTAATTAAGGTTGATGACGTGGGCGGATGAAATGTACGAATGAAATGGATGGATGGGATGGATGGATGGAAGATAAAGAAGTGAGGTGGGGGCGATAAATGAAAATGGAGAAAAGGGTTTTCTTAAAAAGAAAACCTTTATTATGGGCATGCTTTTTGAAAATTACGGGAATGCTGCAGGAGAGAGGCTAGAGCCTTCGGCTGCAGGAAGAGTAGCGGGAGGAACCTGAATGAACTGCTTCATGAAGTTTTCCTTGGAAACTGGCTTATGGTACAGTCAGAGTCGGTGGCCATTGATGAGCAATTTAAAATAGACTGGATCAATTGTGACCAGCTGCACAGCTCCGTTGTCAAACACATTTTCAACCTCATAGGGCCCAAGCCAGTGTGTTGTGAGTTTACCCTGGTTTTCTTGGTACCTAGAATCATATAACAAAGCCCAATCTCCAGCAGAAAATTTTTTGGTTTTGATGTGCTAATCATGCCATCTCTTTCTCTACTGTTGGATTACTTCTGTATGTTGTAGGGCGGCTTTTCTCATTTCGTCCAAAGCATTTAGCTGTAGGAGATGGTCCTTATGTGCTTCAGATAAGTCCATGTTGAGTTCAAGAGCTATCCTCAAAGTTTTATGTTCAAATTCAATGGGTAACATAGCTGTTTTCCCATAGAGCAACTCAAAAGGTGTAAACCCAGTTGTTATTTTCCATGTAGTTCTGTAAGCCCAAACTGCTTCAGGAAGTCTATTACTCCAGTCTTTCTTATGAATCTGCACTGTCTTTGTGAGGATCGCTTCAATTTCTCTGTTTGTTACCTCCGCCTGACCATTGGCTTGAGGATGATAGGGGTTGGACTTCCTGTGTTTGATCTTATAGTCATTCATAAGTGCAGTGATCAGATTTGACGTAAACTGAGCTCCTTGATTAGTTACAAGCTCTCTGGGGATTCCAAATCTGGTGAAAATTTGTTCATACAAAAATTCAGCAACTTTGTTATCTTGGGCATTAGTCATAGCTTTTACCTCGACCCATTTTGTGACATAATCCATGCAAATTAGAATATATAACTTTTCATTTGATGGTGGATCAATTGGCCCCACAAAATCCATCCCCATTTATCAAAAGGGGTGACTATTACCTGCGGATATAGTGGCATTTCATCTTACTTAGTTGGTCTTCCCATACGCTGGCATCTGTCACACTTCCTTGTATAGGCCACAACATCCTTGTGTAATGTTGGCCAGTAATACCCAGTTGTAAGGACTTTCATTGCTGTTCTTTTTGCTGCAAAATGCCCTCCACATGGTTCATCATGGCAGGCATGCAATATATCATAAGTCTCATCTTCTCTTACACATCTTCGCATTACTTGATCAGGGCCAGTATAGAACAGACAATTGGCAATCCAGGTAAAGTTGAAACTTTTATCTGTCAACAACTTATTTTCTTTTGGGAAAAAATGAGCTGGTGTTCTGTTTGCTGCCAAATAATTAGCAATATCTGCATACTAGGGTGTATGTGCAACAATGGAAAACAAGTGTTCATCTTGAAATCTATCATCAATGACCTCTTGTTCCTCAGATGCAACTGATTGAAGTCTTGATAAAAATTCAGCTACAACATTAGATCTTCCTGGTTTGTCAATGATTGTGATATCAAATTCTTGTAACAATAGGAGCCATCGTGCCAATCTACCAGAAATGGCAGGTTTGTTCATCAGGTACTTGATTGCTGCATGGTCGGTGTGGACAAATATCTAATAACCTGTGACATAATGCCTGAATTTATTCAAAGCATATACTACTGCAAGCAATTCCTTTTCTGTAACAGTATAGTTGAGCTCAGGACCTTGAAGGTTTTTTTGATAAAGTAGATAGCATGCTCAATTGAATTTTCTTTTTGACTTAAAACTGCTCCTATACCAAAATCAAACGCATCAGCATGTATGTGAAAAGGCAGGTTCCATTTTGGACCTTGAAGAACAGGGGCTTTGGTAAGCAAGTCCTTTAGCTGCAGGAAGGATTTTTTGTAGGCCTCGGTCCACTCAAATTGGGAATCCTTTGTTAACAAAGCATAAAGTGGATTGGAAATTTTACTAGTCTTTTATAAACCTTCTATAATACCCTACATGACGAAGAAAACTTCTAACATCTTTTTGTTTTGCAGGAGTTTGTAAATTCTGAATAACTTCAATTTTAGCAGGGTCAACCTGAATTCCATTCTTTGAAATATGATGACCTAGAACAATACCTTCTTCCATCATTAGAAAGCACTTTTCACTGTTTAGAGACAAATTTTGCTCTCTACACCTTTTTAATACTTTTTCTAAATTCACCAGTGCTTCTTCAAATGTGACTCCATATGTAGTGAAATCATCCATATAAATCTCCATACATTCATGAGATATATCAAAAAATATACTAATTACTGCTCTCTGAAATGTTGCTGGTGCATTGCATAAGCCAAAAGGCAAGACCGAATAAGCAAATGTTCCCCATGGATAGGTAAAAGTGGTCTTGTCTTGATCTTCAGGGGCAATTTTTATCTGATTATACCCACTGTAACCATCTAAGAAGGAAAAATATTTTTTACCAGACAGAGAATCTAGTACTTGGTCTACAAAAGGTAATGGAAAATGATCTTTCTTAGTGGCATTGTTCAACTCTCTGTAATCTACACATACTCTCCATTTTCCTCCTTTCTTGGGGACAATGACTAATGGAGAAACCCATTGGCTGTCAGAAATTGGGTAAATAAAACCAGCATCAAGCAACTTTTGAAGTTCATTTTTCACTATTTCTCTAAGTGCTGGATTTACTCTTCTCTAAGGTTGTCTAACTGGTGAACAATCTTCTTTGATATATATTCTATGAGTACAGACTCGAGGATCTATTCCCTGCATGTCCCCATATTCCCATGCAAAAGCTTTATGCTGTTCTTATAGCATTTTTAATAAGTCATCCTCTTGAGACTGAGACAACTTACTATTAACGTTCAAACAATGATCTAGAGACAATTCTATCTGCTTAATGAGATTACTCATAGAATCAACAGGTAATGTTTGTACCTCTTGTTGAAGCAAGTTATGAAAAATTATCAGAAGTTTAGGCAATGAACTCTCAGAATCTAGCTGTTGCAGGAAACATTGATGCTGACTGTCACTTGGATTAGATAAACTATCTGCATCAAGATTGAATAGCAGAATTTGAAAAAGCAAAGCATCTTCACTTTGAAGTTGAGAGAATGGATCATTTTGAAGCATCATCAATTGAGCCAAAGAATTGGCTTCTTCAGTTTCTTCTCCCACATCTGGCCAAACAGGTTGGGACAAATCTGGTTGAGGTTTAGTAGGCGGATACAAAGCCAATTTATTTGTGGACTGCCCATCAGAAATGGTCATATCTCCAGAACGACATCCTATAAAAGCATCAGCAGTTGCTAACCATGGCCTACCAAGGATAACTGGATACCCTCCTAAAGTTTCCTTAACTGATAATATTGTAAAATCAGCAGGATACTCCCAAGATTCAAGAGTGACAATTACATCTTCTATCATCCCATCAGGTTTGACTGTGGAGCTGTCTGCAAGCTGCAGAACTGTGGGTGTAGACCTAATGTTTGAAATATTCAAGGAGTCCATAGTATGCTTTGTCATTACATTAATGGCAGCTCCTAAATCAATCAAAACATTTTTTACAACTTGGCCATTTATATGTATCTGTACTACAGGGCTTCCAGGGTCAATATACTTTGGAATGATTACATTTCCCAACATTATATCAGCCAATTTCCCTAAGACATGAATTGTTTGGGGATCCTTTTTCTTTCGTCCAGGCTTCTTCAAACAGGCTTCTTTAATAGCTTTTCCAAAAATAGGAACATCTTTAATAGCCTGAAACAAAGGGATTTGAATTTGCACATTTTTGAGCTGATCTAGAATATCAAAAGTGGGTTCTTCCATGAGTTTAGATTCAGTACTTTGTAACCTCTGAGGAAAAAGTGGTTTATCTTGTCTCTGCAGAACAGGTTCCATAGAAACTGTATCGGGTATAGGTATGTGCTCAGTGGAAACAGCAGGTGCATTAGATTCTTCAAGGGGTGAATCAGATATTTCTATAATCAGAGGTGGTTTGGGAGCAAGTAAAGTAGTTCCAGACCTCAGATGGATGTCATTAACATTTAAGGCATAAGCTTGATATTGGTTGGCTTCAGAAATATACATAGGCTGTTGAGGCTGCTGCTGTTGCTTATTATTGGGATTAGGCAACGGATGGGCATGCATAGGCATTTGCTTTGGAGGTCCAAGATATGTGGTAGTTGCTGCAGGAGGCAGCATAAGGGCCTGTTGTTGTGGCTGTGGAGGCTGTAGGTAGCCAGGAGACTGGTTTTTCCATTGTTGAGGACCTCTCCATTGAGGATTTTTTTGCCAATTTCCTAAAGGTGGGGTCCATTGACTTTGTGGCTGCTGCCAACCTCCTTGAGGAGATTGCCACTGTGGGGTTTGATAATTAGACCAACTTGGTTGAGGTGGATTCCATGGTGGTGGTGGTCCATATGCTTGTTGCCATTGGTTATTATAGCCAGAATAGGGATTACCAAAAGTTAAAGGGTCTTGAGACATACCTTGCCTTTGGGCCCATGGTCTCCTTTGTGCAACAAAGAACACTTGATTATCATCACCTTCCACTGGTTTGAAATCAGTAGGCAGTTGTCTGGCTTCCAGATTAGCCACCATCTTGCATCTACAATCACGCTTCTTTTATCTATAGTAGGGACATAACTCAGCCAAAGCTACCTCAGCTTCTGCATGTTTTTTCTAAGCTTGCATAGTGTCCAATTGTGTAGCCATATTATTAATGATGTCCTGCTTGAAATCAGATAGCGGATTTGTGATCTCCATTCGGGAAACTCCACCAGAAGAAGACTTCCCCACTGAAGCATGATGACCTCGGCCTTTCTTAACTATTGTTCGAGAGTAGTTAAGGCATATCTTCTGTATATCATCCCAAGGTAGTTGAGTTATATCACCTCCTCCCATTAGATCCAGGGCATCAATACAAGCATCACTGATTCCCCTTAGAAAGAGTAGTTTCTGAGAGTCCTCGTTAAGAGTATGGTTTGAGTTCCTTTTTAATGAAAACAAAAACCTTGAAATATAATCTTCCAGATGTTCATCCTCCTTCTGCTGAATTCAAAATATGTCATCACCTTTGCTGGCACTCTTACAATATTCCTTATATTTTTCAAGGAATTTCGTCTGCATGGCTACCCAACTATTTACAACGGCTCTTCCCAAACTCATGAACCATCTGAGAGCTCCCTCCTTCAAAGTGGAAGGAAATAGCTTCAGTTTATGAGTGTCAGTGTTGTAGTCATAACTGCGACAGAGGACATCAAATTCAAACAAAAAGGTTTCTGGGTCTTCTGTGACCAGGCCATAAAACTTTGGAAGCAAGGAAGAGGGGATGTTTTTAAGATTATCAGTATCTTGTTGGGGAACAATGAGAAACTCAAATGTAGGAGGTGGATTATTTGCCATGTCTGGGTGCTGGAATAGCAGAGCAAATGGATTTTCCTCAGGTTCGTTATTAGCTGGGTCAAATGGTAGTTCAATAAACAGATTTTCAGGGAGGAAGCTTCCCAGTGTGTCTCTTCTTCTTCTATGCATGCAATATGGTGAGTAACGGCTTGAAAGATTTTGAATTTTTTTGACTAACAGACTAAACTAATGCTGAAAATGACTTTGTCAGACTCCTAGTTAGACACCATCCCCGGCAACGGCGCCAAAAATGGCTCGCACTCACAAAAAGATATGAATATCATAGTGAAACTTTCCTAGGAATTGGACATTCCGACAGGTGACTAATATCTTTCTATGGACGTTCAATTACTTGTCAAACCAGGGGACGTAGACTTTAAATGGCGCAGCAAAATATATGCACTAGGAATTTGTTTTGGTCAAATCTTAGTAAAAATACATACTGGAAAGAAATTCTATCTAAGCTACAGAATGGTAATGCAGAATTCTTTAACTCAACTATGCTTGATTAAAACAGAAACTATAATAGCTACGACTAAAGCACAAACCATGAACTGGCCTTATGCTGTAGGAATAGTCACAGGGATGGACTCTCTATGCTACAGGAGTAGTGTAAGACTGAGTTTGCGTAAAAACTTCAAAAGATGAAAGCTAACTGGATATCAGCAGAAAAGAACATCTAACTAATTAACTACAGATACTTACTAAGTGGGCCCCCTTAGTAAGCATCTACTGATTACATAGATGCTGAACTCAGAACTTCATCAATCTTTATTCATGAAAACAGAACGAAATACATTGTCTTGTTGGTGTGAAAATTAACAAACTCCGCTTCTGGTCAAACAGATTCTGTCTTTCATTATCATACTGATTCTTACATGATCTCTGCTACTCTGTTTCTATCTTACCTAAAAAATCATCTATTACTCATTCTATTCATCTTCTACCACTACCTCGCGCAGGAGGAGTATCTTATTTTTAAATTAAAAGAACAACTAACTAACTAACTTCATCAAAGAAAGACGTGGAAGTAAAGTATATCCCTGAATCAAGGAACAAACTTCATAAATGAATTTATGTGTTCAACCTGATTCAGAGAGAATCTAGCGCTCCACTCTTTCCAGATTGACTTTCCATTAAAAAAATCTTTCCAAATCGGTTTCGGTCAAAGAGTCTTTGGCGGAGCTTCCTCAAAGTCATGCAGAAAATGGGCTTTACTGCAAGTCCGAGATCGGCTGCGCTTGATTCGATCATTCTTCAACAACCTGCGAAACAAAAGGTAACAGATGTGCAAGAAAAGGCATATGGTACATACACGATATCTATTCATTAATCACACATTTCAAATCTACTTCACCATTCAAAAACTGTACACGATATACCAGCCATTTTCGGGAGTCAACAAGGCAATAAATGCAATCAAGTCAACACAATAGGCTGTAGGAATATAAAAGTGTCTTTCTATAGGATATCCCCATAAAAGGTTTCAAAAAAGTTTAAACAACCATGAAATAGCAAAAATGAAGTCATTTAAAAGTTTATCATAACATCAAATTATGAGCATATTTTAGGCTCATCACTCGTCATTCACTTGGTTCCATATACATTGAGGATCATGATGTGCCAGTGCACTGCTATTCTAAGACATATGGTTAAAGCCTTGTACTTTGCAATGTTGTTAGTGCAGGGGAATGTGAGTTTGTAGGATCTAGGTATATAGTCCCCCTTTGGGGTGATGAAGAAAAACACTGGCTCCTGATCCATGCTACGTATAGGAGCCATCAAAGTAGAGTTTCTAGTGGTCGGCTATGTTGAGATTAAAGATGGATCCATTAGGAAACTCTAATATGAGTGGGTTCTCTGAATAGATTGGTGCTTTTGCAAGTTGATCTGTGATGACTTGACCTTTAATTACTTTCCACTTGACATATTCAATGTCATACTCTGATAGTATCATGACCCATTTGGCCATCCTTCCTGTGACCATTTCTTTTGATGGTAGATACTTGAGGGGGTCGATTTTGGAAATGAGTTTGATTTTTTGTGCCAACATGTAATGTCTCAATTTCTATGAAGAAAACACTACTACTAGACATGATTTTTTGATGAATGAGTAGTTTGACTCATGCTCAACCATTGTTCTACTAATATAATAGATGGCCCTTTCTATCCCATTTTCATTATGTTGAGCTAAAAGAGAACAGAGGGCTGCTGTTGTTGCTAACACATAGAGGATTAATGGTTTTTTTTGGATTGGTGGCATTCAAATCGGTGGTGTGCGCAAGTATTCTTTGATTTTTAAGAATGCTTCCTTGCACTTGTCATCCCATTTGTACGCTACCCCCTTATGAAGTAGGTGAGAATATGGGTTTTGTTTATCTGCCAGTTGTGCTATGAATTTGTAGATGGATTGAAGCCTGCCTCCCAATTGTTTCAATGTTTTGGATGCCTCCATCTCAAGATTTCCTTTTACCTTGGTGGAATCTATTTCAATAGCCCTCATTGACACTATGTATCTGAATAGATTTCATGACTGTATGCCAAAGATGCACTTCTTTGGATTTAATCTGACCTTGTACTCCTCTAGCCTATTGAAAATAGCACTCAAGGTTGCAATGTGATCTCTCCTCTTTCTATATTTTTCTAGTATATCATCAACGTAATCCTCCATAGTCTTTTGGATCATGTCATGGCCCTTTGGTAGGTGGCTTCAGCATTCTTCAAGCCAAATGGCATCATGTTCTAGCAGTAGGTCCCCCATGGATAATTGAAGGTCATTTTGTGTTGATCTTCTTTGGAAATTATTATTTGGTTGTACCCAGAGAAACCATCCATTAGAGAAAGCATTTCATGTCCTATTGTCATGTCTACTATCATGTCAATGTTAGGAAATGGGAAATCATCTTTTGGACATGCTTCAAGCTTAGATCTCTATAATCTGTGCAAATTCAGATGCCTCCATCAGGTTTTGAAATAGGAACTAGATTTGACACCCATTCTAGATATTCTATTGGCCATATGAATCCTGCATCCTATAGTTTCTTCAATTCCATTTTGACCAATAAAGCAATCTAAGGAAGCATTTTCTTGAGTTTTTTTCTAACAAGCTCTGCCTCGGAGTAGACTACTAGGTGATGAATGACAATCTCTGGATCAATCCTGGGCATGTCCGCATAGCTCCATGAAAAAATAACTTGTCTTTCTCTCAAGAAGGATGCTAGGAGATCTTGTTCCTCTTATAGTAATGATTCTATATAGAATGTGATGTGTGCGCTCTTCTCTATTCCCAAATTAATTGGATTGCATTTTTCGGCTAGGACTGCTGATTTTTCTTGACGAAGAGCTCTAAGAGGAAGATTGAATCCCCCATCCTTGGGTGCCTCAGAGAGGTTTTCACCATTGGATGCATCCTTTATTTTTACTATTTTCAGGTTGGAGAGTGCCACAATGTGGTTTTCACTAAAGGACTTAGAGATTATTCTCATTTTTTTACTTTTATGATTGAGGGATTCAATTGTTTCCCCATAATATGCATGTGTTCCCAACTTGATAATGAATCCCGCTTTATGATCCCCACATGGAATATTATCCCATAGTCCCATGAATTTTGAGAGCGCCTCATCGTTTTTGAATGTTTCAATAATTGGTGGTCCTCAATCATAATCGATGAGTTGTGGGTAGACTAGACAAATTTCATGGTTTTGGTTTTCAGAATCATAGGATAGGGTGCTAATCATGAGTAGGGAGGTGTCTTCGAAAAGTGTTGGAAAATTGGCTATGGGGTCCTCATCACTACTACATACATCAGTTATAGCAAAGGTGAAGTTGTCTATGACACAACCAATGGACACGGGTAAGTGAAGTTTGGCTACTAATTGCTGAGGAGTTTTAACTTTCCTAACTGGGGGATTTTGGCCACGTATTGTTATACTCAGAGGGGTGCATCCAAGGCCAAGATTTATCATTTGCATCTCTGGAATGATGGGTGTTAGAATCTCATTTTCATTTTGACCCAATTTATGGTTTCTATCATAGCCCATTGCGAGCATCATTTGCAAACCTTTGCTACTGTCATCCATTGGTAGATAGGTAGCTAGTCTATTGTCTTGGTATAGGAGATGGGATGGGTCCTCCTCTATGACTTCTCAGCCGACATCTCCCCAACTTTTCAAGTTGGAATATCCTTCAGTGGGTGTTTGGGATGTGGAGGCTTCATTTCATTATGGATGTCCTCGCGATGTAGCAGATTGTGGTAACTCTCCTAGACCACAAAATCATTTTTGGGAATCGTATAGTTTCCACATCTGTTATCCTGGATGATGAATTTTATATCAGAGATGGTGGGGATTGTAGGAGTGGTGAGTGTCTCTATTGCAGAAGTGGAAGCGAGAGTGGCTAGATCAATGTATAGTGTTGATGGGCCTTCATCATTTTTAGGAACTTGAGAAATTTTGTAGTATTTTTCCTCTAGGTTCTTACAAAAGGGTATGTGTAGGATTATTAAAATTTGAATAATTTATCTATATTATTTCAAAAATATGTAAGAATAGAATCTGTAGAAAATTGAATGTAGTTTCTAAACTACTAGGTTTGTTTAAAAAGAAAAAATATATCTAGTGAAAAATTGAAATTTGAATGCAGTGGTACTTAAATTTCAAGGAAAAAATAAGAAGCAGGTGTCTATCTAACCACTCTAACCACAATAAAATGATAATATTTTTTTTATAAGATTTTAGATATAAGTAGAGGACTCATGCCCCAATGTGATACATATTTTTTTATAATTTTTTTCAAAGTAAGTAATTAATTATGAATTTTTTATTACAACTTTTTAAAAAATATAAAAACTAGTATGTCTAACCACCTTAGCTTGGTCAAAACTTCATAAAATTAAATTTTTATTTTTTTAATCCTATAGTATGTGAAGCATAGAATGTGACGCATATTTTGGATTCAAAAAATGTGATACCGTTTGAAAGCTATAGATATTTTTCAATCAACCTATCAATAAGGACTTTAGTCATAATTTCAATAGAAAATGAATAATAATTACTTATTAAATTCAAAGTAAAGCATAATTTATATCGATGGAAAGCTTAGAATCTCCTCTAAAAACCCTTTTCATTTCATCAATTTTGGGTAAACAAATAGTCTTCAGCCACATACCCATCATATTGCCACTTTTTGGCCCATCATGATCCTGCACATATCTAGTAGGTGAATGGTTCATGATCTCCATGGATGGTGACCTCTTGTCCTTCATATGTGAATTTCACACAATGATGGAAGGTTGATGCAGTTGCTTGCATTGAATGAATCCACATGCATCCTAGGAGAATGTTATAAGGCAAGTCAAGGTCGAGGACTCGATAGGTGGTTTCCATGATAGATGGCCCTACTTGAATAGGGGGTTGAATTGTGCCTTGGGAAACTCTCTTGATCATCATACGCTCTAATTGTAATACCTTTTCCTTTATCTATGGAATCCTCTGATATTTTTAGGTTCTTAATAAGCTTGAGGGAACAAATATTCTAACCTGCAACTCCATCCACCAAGACTCACTTGACTTTATTTTTTATGCACTAGGACCTCTAAATGGAGTGCACGATTGTGAGATGGTTGAGCAAGAAAATTTTGATCAGAGAACGTAACAAGATTCAGAGTGATGATATTTCTAACCATAGCTTGGAATTGTTTCACATCAAGATTTGCGGGGATAGTGGATGAAGCCAATGCTTCCTTAAGGATTTTCTTGTGGGCAGATGAAACTTTTATCAACTCCGTGATGGAGATTTGTGCTAGGGTTCTTTTTAGCTAATCAAGGACATTGTAACCACTGGGAATAGATCTTTGGTTGGAATTGGGTGCTCTATTTGGCTGAGATGACCCTACAATGGTGATTTTTCCACCTCTTGTGGTGACTCCACAATTAGCATGGGCTCCTTTGATGGTGATGGTAGCACAATATTCATCGAGGGATACAATGACATGGTCATACACATGATTCATGCTCTTGAAGGTGCCCTTCCCCTTATCAGTGTTATTGTTCCCTTTGTTGTTATGGTTAGGCATCAAATTCATGTGGTGACTCCACAATGGTGATTTTTGCTTGAGATGACCCTGCAATGGTGATTTTTCCACCTCTTGTGGTGACTCCACAATTAGCATGGGCTCCTTTGATGGTGATGGTAGCACAATATTCATCGAGGGATACGATGACATGGTCGTACACATGATTCATGCTCTTGAAGGTGCCCTTTCCTTTATCGGTGTTATTGTTCCCTTTGTTGTTATGTTTAGGCATTAGATTCATGTAGACTTTGAGGTTCTGATTTCCTATTGGTTGCTGCACATTTATGATTTTTTTATCGATGAGGTCTTGGATTAGGTTTTTCAACCTCATGAAACTATTAGTGGTGTGCCCTTTAATTTTTTGGAAGTCACAGAGCTGATTTTCATTGTACCAGGGTGGTTTCACATCTAGTTCTGGGTAATTCTCATAGGTAAGAGCCTTAATGAGGTTTTCGTTTATCAATTTCTTCATGATGACCTCGAGTGATTCTCCAAGGATAGTGTATTTCCACTTGGTGGAATTTTTTTTTTCTAGGGTGGTTCCCTTTGATCGTTGACATTGTTGATCACTTGATTGTTTGGCTATTGTGCTATTGTATTAGCTTGATGATTGTTTTGATGGTGGTTTCGGGGTTGTTGTTGTGCATGTGTGTTTTGGTGAGAGGCGTTGATGAAAACTTTGGTGTCGACAAAAACATCATTGGTAATGTTTTGGTTCTTTTCCCATGTGCAAGGTTTGTCATTGTAATTGGTGGATGGGCGATTACTCTGTTGTTCAAGATATGCAGGTGATCCTCTAGGTTGTGTCATAAGGGCTCATTCAATGTTGAGCACCTTGGAGATCAATTAGTCATATGTGGTGATGCCTTGCACTTTAAGATTGAATTTTGATGCTCCTTCAAGGTTGGATATGACAGTGCACACTTTTTGTTCCTCGGGCATGACCCATTTTCTCCTATTGGCCTTGGAACACCATTGTTGTAGGAATGAAGCGAATGATTCATTCTTACCTTGTTTTAGAGCTGATAGTTCCTCTAGAATGAAATCCATTTTGATACTAAATGTGTAATTTTTGATGAATGTGTCCACTATTTCTTGGAACTTCTTGATGCTCAGAGGAAGGTGAGAGAACCATTCCATGGTGGGGTGAGCCAAACTTCTAGGAAACAACCGCATTAGGTAGGTATCATCATATGCAACTTCCATGCAATGAACCTGAAACTCCCTGATGTGATCTTGAAGGTTTCCCATCCCATAGTATTTGTCAAATTTAGGGGTCTCAAATCCCTTTGGGAATGGTTTCATTACAAGACTCCTGTCGAATGGATAAGGAAACAAGATGTTGGGTGTTTTTTGTGGTTTGCCCTAACTAAAGAACGAGCACTTGTTGTGAGAGAAACTTGATTTTTGTTGCGACATCATTTTGCGGATTGGTTGATTGGTTGGTATGTTCATGGATATTGTTGGTGGGATTGGTTGATTGGTTGGTATGTTCATGGATATTGTTTGCACATTACGCTGTGCCAAGTATGCTTGCAATTGTTGTTGTACCAACAACACTTGTTGTTGTGCTAATAGTGCCTATTGTTGAGCTTCTTGTTGTTGTTGCACCAACAATGCTTATTGTTGGTGATGAGCTTAAAAAATGCTCATAATTTGAATGTTATGATAAACTTTTAATGTCTTTACTTTTGTTATTTCATGGTTGTTTAAACTTTATTGAAACCTTTTATTGGGATATCCTGTAGCAAGATACTTTCATATTCCTGCAGCTCATTGTGTTGACTTGATTGCATTTATTTCCCCTGTTGACTCCCTAAAATGACTGGTATATCGTATACAATTTTTGAATGATGAAGTAGATTTAAAATGTGTGATTAATGAATAGATATCGTGTATGTGCCATATGAATTTTCTCTCGCATGTGTTACCTTTTTTTTTGCAGGTTGTTGAAGATTGATCGAGTCAAGCGCAGCCGATCTCGGCCTTCCAGTAAAGTCCATTTCCTGCACAACTTCGAGGAAGCTCCGATGAAGACTCTGTGATCGAAACCATGGGAAAGAATTTTAATGGCAGTCAATCTGGAAAGAGTGGAGCGCTAGATTCTCTCCGAATTGGGTTGAACACATAAATTCATTATGAAGTCTGATCCTTGATTCAGGGATATACTTTACTTTCACGTCTTTCTTTGATAGGGTTAGTTAGTTAGTTGCTCCCCTATTTTTAAATAAAGTTCTCCTCCTGTGTGAGAGAGACAAGGGGGATGATAGTTAGAAAAAGTTAGAGGAATAGTGATAGCAGATATCATGTAAGAGTCAGTATGATAATGAGAAACATAATATGTATGATCAAAGACAGAGTTTGTTGTTAGTTTCCACATCAACAAAGCAATGTATACCATTTTGTTTTCATGAATAAAGTTCAATGAAGTTTTGAGTTTAGTATCTGTGTAATCGATAGATGCTTGCTAAGGGGGCCCACTTAGTAAGTATTTGTAGCTAGCTAGTTAGTTGTTCTTTTCTGTTGATCTTCAGTTGGCTTTCATCTTTTGAAGTTTTTATACAAACTCAGTCTTGTACTGCTCCTGCAGCATAGAGAATCCATCCCTGTGCCTGTTCCTATAGCATAAGACCAGTTTATGGTTTGTGCTTCAGTCATAGTTGTTATGATTTCTATTTTAATCAAAGCATAGCTGAGTTAAAGAACATTGCATTACCTTCTTGTAGCATGGATAGAATTCCTTTCCAGTATTTATTTCTGCTAAGATTTGACCAAAACTAGTTCTTAGTGCATATATTTTGCTGCGCCATTTAAAGTATATGTCCCCTAGTTTGACAAGTAAATGAATGTCCATAGAGAGATATAAGTCACCTGTTGGAATGTCCAATTCCCAGGAAAGGTTTTACTGTGATTTTCATATCCTTTTGTGGGTGCGGCCAGTTGGGCTGCTAATCAACCTACTTATTGCTTCTCTTGGTATTATTTTAGCACTTGTTGATATGCTTGTTGTTGGGCTGCTTGTTTTTGTGCTAGATATTGTGCTTGTGCCTATGCATATGCTTGTACTTGTGCTTGTTGAGCTTGGCATTGGGCTTGAGGTTGTGCTTGTTCCTAAGCTTGGGATTGTGCTTGTTGTGCAGCTTGTACAACCTGTGTAGTATCCACTATTTGAGCATCTTGGGCTACTTGTTGTTCTTGTTATGCTTGTTGTGTGACTTGGGCAGCTTGTTGAGCGACTAACTATGCAACTTGTCAATTTTCTATTTGTTGTGGTGCCTTCTGATAGGTAGCTTACTGAGCAGCTTGCAATGCAATACTCTATTGGTTTGATGTGTTTGAGTTTGGTGGTGGTGGTGGTGGAGGTGGATTTGGAATGGTCCTTATTGTGGTTATTAGAGGCACCATCATGTTGATGATTGGGGTTGGAGTGGTGGATGGTGTGATTGACATGTTTGGTCCTTGACAAACCATGTTTTGAGATGTTTTGGGGATGGTTGGATGTGATGGTGGTGGTTTTCATTATAAGGATGGTTTCCATCTATTGTTGTGATGTCGATGACAAGATGGAGGGATTCTGTATGATATTTTGATTGATGTTTGGTGGGTTGATTTTATTTTTTTGATTGATGTTTGGTAAAGGGGGAAGCCCTAAACCAAGAGGTGATATGGATATTGATGGAAATGTTGGGAGTGGTGGAAATGTGAGCGGCATACTCCCTTGAGGGAATGATGAAGATGTAGTTTCAAAGATTCCCCCTAGTCTAAATAAATCTCCTTCTCTTTGTGAGGTTATAGGGAGATGTGTTGTGTGAAATGATGATGATGGGTCATTAGGATCATGAAAGGTGAGGGGGACATATGGATGTGATGTATTTTAGGGTATGGACTATCCTGAGATGATGTTTGCATCCAAATCTTGATTGTTTACGAGGGGGTGTATTTACAATGTATTGAGAAATGCACTTCACTTGTTAACAATGGGTTGATTTGGAGCAATGGATGATGTGATTTGTAGGATGTTTTGAGTGATGTTTTGAAATGGATGTGTAGATGAGATGGGGAGTGTGGAAGAAATTGGGGGCATGACCCCAAAATATTGTTCCACAATAGTGCTCACATCCAAATTGGAAGGGAGTTTATCCCCTTTCTTTGCTAATTTGAGCATGTATGGTGAGGGATTGAGTCTCATCATGATGTTGATAATATTTTGATTCTCTAGATTTTGAGCTATTTCATTGATTTCCTCTTGTGACATTCCAAAGGGATTATTGGTAAGATCCTTTACTTGGGCACCTTCCTCTTGATGGTCTTGCAAAAATGGAGGAAGGTTAATTGTGAAACTACCACACCCAATGGGATTCATTTTGGGAGTGGTCTAACTCAAGTCACTCAAAGTAGATGTTTCTTTGTTGGCTTCCATGTTACTCTTTTGTTGAGATCTAGTTTGCACCATAAAATAGGGATCAATTTTCAAGAATGTGGGAGATGAATCTCTAATTCTTTGGATTGATCTAACTTCTACATACAAAAGAGAAAATTTAGGATGATTTAAGGATCAAAGGTATGATGGTGAAACACGTGAAAGGTGAATGATATGAATGATTTAGAACTCTTGAGAATCTTGAAGGAGATGTTAAACTTTAGGACTTGGATTTGATGTTTTATTTTGATTTGGGATTATATTTGATTTGATTTGGATTTGGATTGTGAACTCATAAAATCTAATAGGTTAGATGTTGTCCTAGAGTGAATTTTTCCTCAAGATGCTAATTTTACTAAGTGTGAGAAGAAGGATTCATCTAAACACACCTAACCAAACAAGATGATTTTTTATTGGGTTTATATTTTGGATTATGAACTCCTAAGCCCCAAGATGTTGGATTCTATCAAGGGATAAATTTTTCCACAAGGTTTAGTAATTTGACTAAATATGTGGAGAAGGATCCATCTACACACATCTAATCAAACAAGATGATTTTTTGATTGGTTTCAAATGATTTTCCCAAAGTTTAACATGAAGAATTTTTCCAAGTTTTTCAAAGAGTTGATGATGACATGATTTTGGTTTTGATGTTAAAAGATGGATGAAGGTTTGATTTTCATCCTACATGTACCTAAAAAGACACTTGCTTACTAGACCTTGGTTTTGAAGAACATGATTTTCTCTAAACAAGATGTTGAAACCCCCTAAAAAGATTTGGGTTTTGACAATAATAGAATGAGTACAAACTAGGATTATTTCTTGAAGATTTTCTATAAAATTTAAAAGCAGTCTTCATCTGAATTCGTATAGTGTTGAGAGACGCTTTTGGTGATCTTTCAGACTAAGATATTTTACCTTTGGTTTATTGATCTTGATCTTGCATGAAATCATTTGGGACACATGTGTGGGATTCAATTTTCTTTAGTCTTTTCTTAATGATTTAATTTTACCACAAACACTTCTTGATTAGGTTTTGGACTAGATGTCTAATATTTTAATTTCTTTTCATCCCACAAAGTATGTTGTGTGGAAATAAAAGAAATCAAAGCAAGAGTTACCTAATGTTGACCTCTATAGGAGAAAATTGAGATGGAGTCCAAATACCTAGAAATCTCTAAGGATATAAATCCCAAGGGAAAGTAAAGGCATGTGAATTCCTTCAAGGATATTTGTTTCTCCCAAAGGGTTTGAAATTTGATGGCAAATGTTGAATGTTTGTTTCCCAATGTTTACAATCAAGAAAATTATTTTGATTCAAGAACATGCACAACCCTATGGATATGAAAGACTGTATTTTTTGAATTGCCACTTTGACAATTCTAGCTACGCTTACTTCTAGTAGATGGTTAGATGCTTGACCCCACTAGATCCTCTTCATGGCTCAACACTTGTTTTGGGGCAGCCAAGCATCAGTACCCATGAATCTCCCATGGAATACTTTCCATCTTTACCAAAAGTTGTAAAAGTGTGGGGCGGCTTCAAAATGACCATTCTTGCACCAACAAATAGATAGGTATTTTGGCCTTTCTAAACAAGTGTTTTAATTCAGACTTTCCATTCATGAAGATTGACCCATGTGGCAAGAGACCATTGCTGCCCTTCTCGTCAGGACCAACTACGTGATACTAGACTTTGTTCCAATACCCAATTTTATATCCCAACTTGAAATACACTTAGCTTTAGTGTGTTACTAGTTGGGTCATTCCCTTAGGTGAGTACTTTTCCCACAAGGTAGGTCCTTTAAGATAAACAAAAAATAGCAAGCATATTCGTAGTTCAATCAACCTTCGTTTAGAAACAAAGGGAGAACACACGTAACATGTTCCACTCACACTCACAAGATTTTTTGTTTAATTTTAATCCCAAAATGAAATGTGGAGGTAATTACTTTACCCAACTTAAGATCACCAAAAGGCCTTTTGATTCTCAAGATCTCTGTGAGGTGTGAGAGAAGCGCATGGGTCCTTTCGATGGTTTTACTTTGAGTAAGCAATTGCAAAAAAAAGAAACACCAAAATGATTTTGATTCATTTGAAAGCACCAAAATGAGATATGAAATTTTCCTTGTTCAATTTTTAAATCCCAAAACCAACTCTAGTGAATTTTTCCTAAAGTTCTTTTTGTAGAAAAAATTGAAATGTTCTTCTTTAAGAGCCCAAAATGTGAGGTAATCTAAAAAAAAAAACTAAAGCATAGAATGGAAGCCCTTTAAAGCATTTAAAAATGCTTTGTCAACTCCAAATTTAAATTCTGAATTCTCTTTATCTCTGAGATTCTCCCAAAGATCACTTTTTATGCTCCAATGTTGTGAGTTCTTCGTACAAACAAAAAATCCTTCCTCCATTTTCCTATCAAACAAAAAGACAATCATGTAAGGATCAAAATATTAAATTCATTTTGATCATTAACTTCAAATAATAACATGATTTCAATTGAAAAGACAAATGATTTAAATGATCATGATAATAAAATAAGCATTTATAAGTGAATCATTCTTTCCTTGGACTTTAAAACAAATATTAGTTAGAACTAGATAGTTTGCTAACAAAGATAAAAGCTTCCCTTATTGATAATTTAGGCCCAAAAAACCATGATTTTGCATGAAATTTTTCTTTAAAGATATAAATCACCAAATTTGTTAGACCCAATCCAAAATAAAGATATTGATATAAATGTGTTCCCATCTGTGATCACATTCCATCCTAATTCATGAATAAAGATACAATTATAATATAGAGAGATTTATGTTTATATACTTTCTAAAAAATCTTTGAATCCATGAATTAAATATATGATAGATCTATTCAAAAACTCTCTAGTTCAACAACTATTTAAAATATATCATTTATAGTAAAGACAACTGTTGCTAACTTCTTGGCCATATCTCAGCCTCAACATGCCCCTTGATTGTCATCTTGCTATCATGAAGCTGAAGTATTTGTATAGTAGAATACATGACATGCAAATAAAATAAGCTTCCACAACATTAATACAAAATGAAGAGCTTTAAACTTGGTGCCCCCTTCAAGAGATCTATTTTACATCTAATATAAAGCCTCCCAAAGAATATAGCTATGGATTTTATGGATGTCCATGTCAAGTAATGTGCGCTAATCTTATAGATTGCTTTCAAAACAAATGAAAAAAGGGAAGGTACATTGTTTAAATAATCACTGAAAATATGAACGTCTGTGGGATATAATCATAGCATCCATTTATTATCGTTTCTCTCATTAAATATCTTTTTTTCCATTTTGACTACATTTTTATCTCTAAGTTCAAACACTACTAAATCCAAAAGCAGCTAGCACATGCATTAGCAATTTGAAGGAATCAAATTTGTATAGGTATTAGAATAACACATGCTTATGTAAAAAATGGAGAAAATTGGAAAATACTTTTAAGTGAATACACTTAGTCAGCATATGAAGGAGATAACAGGTAAAAAATTTCAAATGAATGCCTTTGATAGGTGAAAATCCAAAAACCATAAATGCTAAGGAAGAAACTTTCAATCTAACACATTTACTACATAGAAAGGAAGCCTTCAAACCTATGCAATTGGATTCTTTAAGTTCGTGCCTGATCACTTAAAAGGAACCTTCAAATTGATGCAATTGATAGGTGTAAAGGTGATTTCTATTGTTTTCTAATAGAATGTAGTGACTGTAGGACTTGCGTAGTAGGCTAAGGCACAAAGATCATCCAAGAAAATAATATTAACATGCATACTTTCATTAGGATAGGAGGGGAAAAGAACATAAAGAAACAAAAGTAATTTCATCACCTCTCAAATGTGAATGGGGAGGCACCAGTTCACCCATTGCCACATTCAAATGAAAAATTGTTATTCCCAGGATGTTGATACCTGATAACACCTAAGTAGTTGTAAACACCAGACCAACCCATAATCAATTGATTGTATTTGTTGGGTTGTTCAGACCCGATGTGGTAAAGTGTTTACCAGTGACCTCACTGGGATTCAAGAAATGCAACCCATTGAAGAAACTTGTGGAGGATTTGGTATCTACTACGTAGAAATGTTGCAATGTATGTAGATAATGATTTTGTTTTTGAGATTTGCAGGGCATGGTATGTGAGGGTCATCGCTACCATTATGTGGAGGGTGCGGCCATCCCGGTGAACCACCCATAGAGTGTATACTTTGAAGAATACTTTTGTGTAGTAAAGAACACTAAGATATAGATATTTTTCTGATGGTTCCTCTTTCTACATGATAATGAGCTCAAAAAACAAATGCAAAAAAGGACATTCAATTAATAACCATAGGTATACCTAGGTATGGCTTGGTTAGTCTTGAACAAAAGAAAATAAATGGGGCCACAAGTTCATTCATCAAATCAATCTCCATTCTTTTATCAAATGGCGACTAGGTATCTGTAGAGGCTATCATTCAGTAGTACTACAAGTTCACCTATAGGAAATTTAAAAGAAATTTATTTCTATCTTAGCCAAAAATTAAGATATAATAATCTCAGGGAAATAAAAGTCATGTCAGTTAAGAAAATAAATCTCTACAATGTAGATCAAAGGAGATAGGAGACACCAAAATATTGTAGATCTAAAGTCAAAGGTAGCATGTCAAGGTAATCATTCTAAACTTATGTATTAGATCCCTATCACAAGGACTATGAGATATTTAAAGAGGAGCATAAACAAAATCAAATATGCATGCATACAAAATATAAAACAAAAGTAGCATGTTAGATGGTGAGTTTACTTTTATTTAAAAAATAATAAAATAAGGCCCTCCCTCTGGCGCCATATGTGAGCACCATAAATTTACAAACAACTCAAACCTCAAACACACATTAGCAATGTGTTAGTTCAAGTTATGCAAACCTGAAAATGCTCCTATGAAATAATACATCATGCCTCACAAACAAGATAACAAAACAAACTAATTGAAATCATAAAAGAAGCACAATGTATACCTATTCCATTGTGGATTGGTACCACTTTGATATGAAAATTGGCCCTTTCCTAACCCTTGACAAGCCAATGATGAAGATGCAGTGCTATGACAATGGACAAAATTAGTTGTCAATGTGAAGAGAGTAACTTTGCATGAAGTTGTGAATGATCAAATGAAGGATAACCTCTATTTATAGGAAATTTTGATGAGAGAAGAGGTAAAAGGGATGAATGTGGGATAAAAACCCAACCAATAGGAAGGACCCACTTGTCACCATGTGAATGGGACAAGGATGTGCATTTTTTGATGAATGTGGCAATAAATGACATTAGGTGGCATTTTCAAATTTGAAAGTTGGCTTGTTGGAGGGAGAAGAAAGGGTCTTAAATGCGAAGTGGGGGACATGTAAGAGGTGGGTTAATGCTATGCTGGAAGGGACAAGTCATTTGAGAGGGAGATTTGATATGGGGGAATATTCCACTTTTATGCCACATTGAGAGAAAATAAATATTTAATAAATTAATTAAAATCATTTATTTGTGCAAGTGGAAAAAGCTAGAGGATGTGATATGGATTAGATTAGATTTAATCATGATTTGATTAAATAAGAGGAGGTGAGGTGATTTGACCCATTTGATTTAGATTTATGGATTAAAATAAATCAAAAGGAGATGGAAAATGATTGAGACTTAGTTAAATAAATATTTTGATTTATTTAGCTAAGGGCATGTGTAGGATCATGATGGGACAAAAAGTGGTGATATGATGGGTATTTGTAGGGTATGTGGCTGAATTTTTTTTTTTTACCGAAAATTGATGAAATGAAAAGAGTTTTTAAAGGAAATTCTTAGTTTTCCACCAATATAAATTATGCTTTACTTTGAATTTAATAAATAATCATTATTTATTTTCTATTTGAATTACTACTAAAGTCCTGATTGATAAGCTGATTGAAAAAAATCCATGGCTTTCAAACAATATAAAATTTTTAGAATCCAAAACATGCATTAGATTCTATGCTTCAGATACTATAAGATTAAAAAAAGAAAAAAATAATTTCATGAATTTTTTACCAAGTTAAGGTGGTCAGACATACGAGTTTTTATATTTTTTAAAAGTTGTAATAAAATATTCATAATTACTTATTTACTTGGAAAAAAATTATAAAAAAATATGCATCATATCTGGACATGAGTCCTCTACTTATGTCTAAAATCTTATACAAAAATATGGTCACTTTATTGCTATCAAGGTGGTCAGATTGACACCTACTTATTTTTTCCCTAAAATTTAAGTACTACTACATTGAAATTTCAAATTTTCACCAAATAGGTTTTTTTTTTTTTAAATAAACCTAGTATTTTAGAAACTACATTCAATTTTCTACAAAATCTATTCTTACATATTTTTTAAATAATATAGATAACTTATTCAAATTTTTATGTCACTTTGCCTAACTCTGATTTTTCTAAAAAAATTTCCACTTAAGGGCCTGTTTTTTCCATGATGATACTACGCATACCCCTAAAGGGGATGATGTTAGTGTTAAAGATGAATTTATTTAATTTAAATGGATGACTTTAGAGATTAATCAAATAAACTTGATTTATTTAATGGCTGAATATAAGTTAATTAAATGCATGATGTCAATTTTGCATGTCTATAGATACTATGGTAGTTATCTATATGATTCTATGCATGATACTCCATATGCTCAAATGCAACTATGATGCAAAATGGATGATAAAATGCAATTGTGAAGCAATATGTTAATCTATGATCTAAGCATGATTCAAAACATGATATAAAAACTATCTATAAGACTCCAAGAATGCTCCAAGCTCCAATGATAAATCTACATGATAACATTACTTCAAATGTGGATGTCAAATACAAGGCCCAAGGTTTCTATTTATAGCATTTTCCAAGCATATGGTGAGGTGTAAATAATCAATAGTCAAGCATATGGTTAGGATGAAGAGAATAAATATATTGTCCCCTTGACCAAACCCAACATGCCATTTGGATGGAAGAATCTCTTGACCAATCAGAAACATGCCATTTGGATAGATGATTCAAGTTTGTGAAGAGAAGACCGCGTGCTTCCAAAATTGGTGGAAGTGTGGGAGGAATAAATCATGTGCTCCAAAATTAGTGGAAGTGTGGGAGGAAATGAGCCATGTGCTTTTTGAAATGAGTTGAGGATAATTCTAATTAAAAATTAGAGTTATTTATTTTCCTGTGACCTTGATGAGGTGGAAAACAAAAATTTGAAATGTGCTCTAATTCCTAATTGGACTTAGTGAAGATTAAATAAATAAAACAAGTTTAGGGAACCCTATTTATTTAATTAATTTAGAAGAATATCTTTTTAGATTTGGAGAATTAGAGAAGGGTGAACAATATAAATAAATTGAGAATTTATTTATATGTAGTTGAAATATTAATCAAATAGGTAGTATCTAATTAATTAAAGGTGATGACCATTTTTAGGTGTATACAAATAGAACTCTTTATTTTCCCTACTTTACATATTGTCTAAAAATTACACATATTCATTGCACTAAACTTCACATTTCCTTTCATTTTTTTTGCAGATGATACTCCAAACAAACAAATTGTGTTTCACATAAGATAGTAATGTCTTAGTGAATGATATTTTATCTTAGCTTATATTCATTAGTACTGTGGATCTTTACACAACATTAGATCTTCTATGAGGTTAGCCTCACTGCAAGTTTTGTTTACAAATTGCATTATGGGAATTTTGAGGAAGTAATTTTTTGTGAATGTCCTTTGAGAATGATTAGAAAAAAAAAATATATATTTTCAAATTTTTGTATCAATCTTCAACACGATTGTGTGGATGAAATTATGTCTTTATTTTTAAGGTTCGACATTGCTTATGTAAATACAGTTATTTAACATTCCAATTACACTCTAAGCTTTCACATAATTATATTACCTTTTTGAGATAAAATATTGTCCATTTCTCTTATCAATGGTGGCATCAATGTTCCATATAACACTTGCAATATAGCTTTTGCATGGGTTTGTCACTATGAAATTTTGACTTTTGTGGGTTTTTCCATCTCACTTGCTGTTGAAACCAATATTGTTTGATTTATGGATTCCATTTTATGGTTGTCATTGCAATACAGTATAATAGTTAATGCTATACAGTTTATGTTAATATATTGTTGCATTTTCAATTTGGTGCTCTTGAATAGTTTATATTTGTCCATAGGTTTGTTACTATGAATCTTCCTCTTTTGTGAATATTGTTACTAAAAAAAAATTCTTTCATTTGTCTTCTATTTTTTGGGTATGTCTGCAATGCAATGAAATAGTTGGGTATGTGTAGGATCATAATGGGCCAAAAAGTGGCGATATGATGTGTTTGTGTAGGGTATGTGGATGACGACTTTTTTTTACCCAAAATTGATGAAATGAAAAGGGTTTTTAATGGAGATTCTTAGCTTTCCACCAATATAAACTATGTTTTACTTTGAGTTTAATAAATAACTATTATTCATTTTCTATTTCAATTACGACTAAAGTCTTGATTGATAAGCTAATTGAAAACCATTTATAGCTTCCAAATGGTATCACATTTTTTGAATCTAAAACATGCATCAAATTCTATGCTTTGCATACTATAGGATTAAAAATAAATAAATTTCATGAAGTTTTGACCAAGTTAAGGTGCTCAAACATATGAGTTTTCAAATTTTCTTAAATTTGTAATAAATAATTCATAATTAATTATTTAATTTGAAAAAAATTATAAAAAATAATGTATCACATCAGGACATGAGTCCTCTACTTATATCTAAAATCTTATAAAAAATAATTATCATTTTATTGTGGTTATGGTGGTTATACAAACACTTGCTTCTTATTTTTTCCCTGAAATTAAAGTACTACTGCATTGAAATTT
>VDFB02379389.1:0-27702 GCA_007258455.2 Sequoia sempervirens
TGTGATGATGCAAGAAACAACAAGAGGAAGTTTGTAGCTGAAAAGGGAAACTATGCAGATCTTCAAGTCAAAGATGGAAGGAAGCTTAAGGTCAGGAAAAATGTTTCGCAACATGATAAAGACAAGCTCATGCATTTTCATGAAAAATATAAAGGAGTAGTGGCCTGGTCATATGATGACCTCAAGGGATATGATTATGAAGTCATCCAACATACCATAGAACTGATGGAAGGGGAAAAACCTGTCTGCCAGAAGAAAAGGCAAGTAAACCCAAAGATTGAAGCACTAATGGAACAAGAGTTGAGGAAGCTAATCCACTCCTGGATTGTCTTCTCAATCAAGCATAGTACATGGGTGTCCAACCTAGTTCCGGTCTGAAAGAAAACTAGGGACATTCGCCTTTGTGTTGAATTACGAGATCTGAATAAGGCATCCTTGAAGGACCACTACCCATTTCTTTCCATGGAATCTATCTTGCAAATAGTGGTTGGCTCAGAAATGTTTTCTTTGTTGGATGACTTCTTTGGTTACAACCAAATCTGGGTCAAAGAGGAGGACCGACACAAAATGACGTTCACTACTAAGTGGGGAATGTTTTCCTATGCAAAAATTTCCTTCGGCCTCTCAAATGTGGGAGCCACATTTCAGTGAGCAATGGACATTTCCTTTAGAGAGTTGATCAATAAGATCATATTGATATACTTAGATGATCTTACTGTATTCTCTAAATCAAAAGATGATCATTTTGGTCATCTTGAAATGGTTTTCAAAAAATGCCAGGAGTTTGGGATATCCCTGAACCCAAAAAAATGTGTTTTCAGAGTGCCTCAAGGAAAATTATTGGGACATGTAGTGTCCAAAGATGGAGTTTCTATTAACCCAGATTGGGTGAAGGCAATCAAAGAGCTTCCCCTACCAGTAAACAAAAACGGAGTTCAGTCCTTCCTGAGGAAGGTAAATTTTGTAGGCAAATTCATTTCAGATTTTGCAGGTCTAATTAGACCTATCAGATTGATGCTCAAGAAGGATCAGTTATTTAAGTGGACAAAAGAGGCAAGAGAAGCCTTTGACAAGGTCAAAGAGGCTATTTCTTTAGCTCTTGTGATGACGAACCTAGACTTATCAAAGGACTTTATAATGTATGTGTTTAGCAGCAAGTCCATCATCGCTATTGTTTTAACTCAAAAAGATGATGAAGGAAAGGGAGAACATTCGATAGCCTTCCACTCCTAGACTTTAAAAGACTATGAGATGAAGTACAACTTCGTCGAGATGTATCCGATCACCATTGTCAAAGGGCTTAAAAAGTTTTGACACCTCATATCTTGCAGTAAGGTGGTCATATACGTAGCACATTCTAGTGTGTGCAAGTAAATTATGGAAGGATAAATCACCGAAAAGAGGGCCAACTAGATAACCAATATCCTTGAATATGACATCGAGGTCAGGCCCACAAAGATCGTGCAAGGAAGAGGGTTATGTGAATATTTGGCACAAGATAATGAAGTGGCAGTCGACGAGGAACAGTCCGAGCTAGTTCTACTAAATGAATCTCAGTCTGAAGGTTGTTGGTTGGTAGACAAAATGAGGCTTATGCAAACTGGGAAATATTTGGTAGGTCTCCCTTCTCAAAAGAAAAGTTTTTATAGATTACAAAATAGTGGGTATGTGCTTATTGAAGGGGTTCTGTTCAAAATAAATTTCAATGGTGTTCTACGATGTGTAACTCAAGAGCAAGCACAAAAAAATTTGGGTGTATTTCATAGCAGTCTTGAGGGTAAACATTTCTTTGCTAACACCACCACCATTAATATTATGTGTGTAGGATATTTCTAGCCTACACTGTTCAATGATTCTCACTCTCTAGTCAAATCTTGTAAAGAATGCCAATTCTTCGTAGGAAGGAGAAAAAATTCAGCTATGCCTTTGAATTCGACAGTGGTTGAATAAACCTTTGCTCAATGAGGTCTTGATTTCATTGGGATGATTAATCCCACCTCTAGTGTTGAGCATAAATGGATACTTACGGCCACAAATTATTTCATGAGATGGGTCAAGGCCATGCCCTTGAAGAATGTGACTGAGGTGGAGATTGTAATTTTTTTGGAAGAGCTGGTAAAATGGTTCAGCCCACCCAAGACCATCATCTTTGACAATGCAAAAGCCTTCCTAGGCTCCAAGGTATGTCAATTTTCACTTAGGCAAGGAATTTTCATAAAGAAATCCTTGAATTATTACCCATAGGGAAATGGTTTGGCCGAGTCGACTAATAAGAATTTAGTCTGACTTATCAAAAGAATAGGGTCAGAACACCAGAGGGAGTGGCATATGAACCTCAAAGCAATGCTCTGGGTAGACCACATAACTCCCAAGCAAGTATTAAAGACTTCGTCCTATGAGCTAGTATACGAGAAGGAGACACTATTGTCTATCTCCATGGAAACTCCAACACTACAATTGCTTAAATATCTAGAAGTAGAGAAAAATGGAGCTATGGAGGTCTGGTTAGCTAAATTATTAGATATACAAGAGAAAAGGGAAAATTCACTAATGGCTATATGCAACCGACAACAAGTGGTTAAGAAATGATTTGATAAGAAAACCTTCGACCAAGGTCTTAAGTGTGGAGATTTGATGCTGAAATACAATGAGAGAGCTGTAAAGCTCGGCCAACACAACAAATTTCATTGTCTATGGGAGGGTCCTTATCGCATCATTCAATGCAAACAACACAATGCATTTGAATTGGAAAACATGGAAAAAGAAGCACTAGGAATTCCTGTCAATGGAATTCACCTTAAACTTTTTAATTAACTTTATTAACCACTTAGCAATGTAAATATGCAAATATGTAATTATTTTGTGTGTTTTGTTCGGCTAAGTCTTTATCTTGTGGAACCCTTTAATCATGAAAGCAACCAAAAGAAAAAGAGATAGGAACTTGACAAGAGAGTGATATATTCATTATGTGCTAATATTTACTTGGGGATATTACAATTCAAAATGGCTCTTAGGTCAAGCTTTTTGAGAATATATATATTAAGAATTTTTTTGAGATATATATGGAGAAAAGAGAAAAAGAGAAGTTTTCATTCATGTGGAATCTAAGCAGTAGGAACATCTAGAACATCAGGAGCAGCAGGAACAACAGGAGCTTCGACAGTAACAACAGGCGGAGGAGGATATACGAGGTCTCTGAAATCAGTATACCACTCTACATCATAGAAAAGCTCTACATTGTAGCACCTCAGTAGGAAGTGGTAGGCGTGAGACACTCTTTGATGGTGTTCCCCAATGGTCATAGCGCAAAATCCACTCGGGAATGGAACCCAAGGCACCACCACGTCTTCTTCAATATGACGACGAAGATGACTTGCAGTTGGAATACCAAGGCCATACACTGCAGCCGTTACAATTCCCTTAAGGCCTCTGAGATAGCACTTGGGAAAATTTTCCCTGGTAAACCTCATTATCATCGGTTTTGGTACTTGAATATCTAGCAGAGAGGTGAGAAAGTGTAAAAAAATATCAGTATTCACTTGATATTTGTCCTCATATTCTATATAATCTTTTCCCAACACCCACTTAATTGCAACTATGGCTAAGGAATGCTTACTCTTTGTCCTACGCTTCAAACGCCGACTAGAAAATTCTCCTAAGAAAGCTACCTGAGACCTATTGCTAGTCAACCTAATGGGAGTATCCATTGCCTCTATCAATAAGCCTAATTACAAAGTATGAATTCTACTATTATTCTTAGCTCTATTTATAGAGGTAGTTGAGGTACAATGTGTGCGATAAGCATGATGTTGATCAAGGTGCAAACTCGAAAATCCCACTAGGTTGTGTTGTTGCGTGAGAAGTAAAATGGGGTAATTAATCAACTAAAACCTACGATAGGTGCAAGTGGTAGTCCACACGGTCAAGTTCCAAGTGTTTAGCTGTGAACACATTTCAGTCTGCAAAGATCAACTCAAAATCTTTTTGTGTAATCATTACGCCCTTTTGCTTAATCATTCTCATAAAGTTATTAAGTGTAAAAGCATGTGAAAGATTTTGTATGCCTTTTATTTTTGGCTCAAATTCCCAAGGGGTGGCATTGTAGGTCATGATGGCTAATTTTCATTATGAGTTAATGATTTTTCTAAAGGGTAGGAATTCATTTCACATGAATGAAAGAGTTGGCAATACATGTCAAATTTATTGCTAAAAATAGTCATTGTTTCCAACTCCAGTTTTAGCATGCAAAAGAATAACACTGCGAAGAAGTTTGAGTATACAATTCACTGAGAAAAAATTGAAGTGTGAGTTGCGGAGAGAAATTAAGCGTTTGCAAAAAAATTCAATTAGAAGATGGAACAAAATCTTGAGATGGCAACACAAGAAGAGATGGTTACAAGCATATCAGACGCCATCTTGGCGGCACCAATGGCTTAGGTTTTTGGTGATATCTCTTATGCCTCGACAGGGATGCCGAAAAATCCAAGATGGCCTCACACACGGGTCATGCAGAAGACTGCTCACAGAAACAAAGTTCATATTGTAGAAGACTAGGACAATATCTATGACCCTGAGCTCAAAACCAACCCTAAGAGTCTTAGGGAAGTAGCCTATGAAATAATGAAAAAGGTTGAGGCTATTGACCAAGAGTCTTTAGTGTACAAGTTGTAGTTTTGTGGTCTTTTGTAGTATATGGTTCCCTTAGTGGATCACTGCCCAGAGCTAGTCCACGGATGTGCCAAAATTTCAATTCAGATACAGGAGTCATAGAAGGTCAGAACCTGGGAGTAGTAATTAGTGTTGATGTTATTTGGGATATGTTATGGATCCCAATGAGACATATTTTAGAAGCACTTGAAAAATTCACCTTAGACAAATTGGACACATTCTGGAAGACTAGAACCCATGCCCTAAGTTTTTACAATTATGAAACAAAGAGTCCCAAGGGAGATAAGCATCCACATCAGTTTCTAATTGGGAACAACGGTTTCAATTCAAACATACAAGACGTCTTCTCGATGTTGGTTTTTGTTTTCGGCCTGGAGAATGACAAAGAGGTACAAGAGTTTCAAATGAGTATAGGTTTTCAATTAAGGAAAAACCATACCCTGTTCTGGCATGACTTCGTGGAGGCCATTGTTTAGGAGATGTTGGACCAATTCAAGGAGTATCACACGCAATATAGATTCAGGTTTTCTTCTTTTCTTGCTCATATGTTTTTACATCAAAACCCTGATTTCTTTAAGGAGCATATGAATTTGTCCATTTTTGATGAAAATGGGGTGAGGAAGCCGATTTTTGTGTGGACCCATGTCCTTTTTGCGCCTCATGATTATTATGCATTTTCTGAGTCTTTCCTAACTCCAATATTACAAGATTTTAATAAAGAGGGTGAGGTTGGCTGTTATTAGTTCTCCGCTGAGAAAGTAAGATGGATGAAAATTTTTGTCCCTCCTTGTGACTAGTTCCTTAGAGAGGATTTTTCATTTGTCAGGATGCATGGTTTTATTGAGGAACCATTTTGGCTCCTGGTGTGTGTGACAAACAAGGTGTTGGCCCTTGAGGTATTTAGGTAACTGGAAATTATAGACCTCAAGTTTTGTGGGGAAAAGAATTAGAAAGGATTTTTCAAATGCCCCTTAAGCTTTGGAACAGTAATAATGGAGAAGCAGACAGATGGTCTACTATCTGCGAAGCTTGCTCATTTGGGGTTGGTGTTGATCTGTGATCAATGGGAATACAATCCGGAGGATTACTTAGCAGATCTCAACATCAAGGTGATTCATAGCTTCCAGCCCTACTGGGAGGCTCGATAGAGTCTGTAGTTAGGGAATCATAATCTCTTTGTAGACTTGGCCTATGTTCCCATATATGATCGGAGGCCACCATGGCTATATTTTTATTTCCCTTTAGACAAATTCAGTGATAAGTGCAAAATCAGAGCCACCCTCTCTAATGAATTGGCCAAGAGCCATCAGTGGAGTGAGGAGAATATTGCCCACTTTTGGGTTTATCAACAAGAGACCAACTATCTCAATGCCAAATTCCAAGATGCAGATATGGATGAAAAATTTGATGATCTCTAGAATAGAGAGCATGATGACACTGATGTTGAGGAAGATGAGGAAAAGGACCAGGAGGAAGCAACGAAAATACTCAGAGCCAGAGAGGCAAAGAAGGCTCAAATGCAGGGAGGTGGAAAAGTCATGAAAGGACCTAGTGAAACTCCACTAAGCACACATGTACTATATCCCATGCAGTAGTCATGCTACCACATACATGGGCTACTAAGAGACCCAGAGCAGCTCAACAATCTCAAGTGGTCATAGACGTGGACAATTATCCACCCGAGAAGAGGCTGCACACTGATACCACTCCAGGAGAAAGCTCACGAGTACCTGCTACGACAAACTAGGGGTCAGAGTCTTCAACGACACAAGTATCTTTCTCTCCCCCTCTTCTTGCTTCTTAGTCTTTGGTTAACCCTATTTTTTCCACATCTCTGACTACCTCAAGTGTCAGCCTATCATTTTCTACTTCTACACCCATAGGAGGTTCCTTTCAGTCTTCCTTTCACCTCATCGGACAGGTAGCTTTTACTTCCCCATAGTTTGTTCCATCTTTCGTCGGAGCCCAATTTGAGCCTTCTATTGCAAACCCTTTTACTTCCATCACATCAGCTCCAACCCAGTCTACACAACAAGTGATTACCTTTGCATCTCCACGGCCCACCCAGATATCCCTTGTGAGTCCTTTTGTTGCTTCTCCTTTCACCGAAGCCCCACATAGCATCCCCCCTTTCTCCCCACTACCAATCACTCTCCCAAAGCAGACCTCATCTTAATCTACGATGATTTATTTCCTTTTTCTCTTCCTCCTAGTGCACCCTTTGTTGGTGAACTGATTAGGTCACAACAATTTTTTTTGAGAAAAATGTCATGACTAAGGCAGCATGGGCTAGAAGATCCCAGAAAAGAAAAGAAAAAGATGTCATGAAAGTTGTCGAGCCATTCATGTAGACCCGCTTTAATGAGGAACAAGGGTCAATAACATTTGCATCCATGATTCCTAACACTATCAAACCTCAAGGGCAGATGCAACCTAAGGCCTATACGGTCCATGCCATAGGGATCATCTACACTCGACCCAACTACAAGACAAAGTTGAGCTAATGGAGGAAACTCAATGGGTTGTGACTACAAAATTTTTGAAGCATAGTCATCAATTGACAAAAAGGGAAGAAGAGCTCAAAAATTTTAAGGAAAGAGTGGAGATCCTACAAAGGAAGGAAAAGGCTAAGGACGCTGAAATCGCATGCTTGTCCCAACAAGTGCAATCAGAAAAAGCCAAGCTCCAGGAGGAACTTGCAAAATTCTAGTCTCAAGATTTGATCCCGGTTGCTAATCTACAACAGAAAAACAAGGAACTTCAAGACCGGCTGGCTCAAGCGGAAAAGGAAACCCAAGAGAAGAACAAAGAGCTTTGGGATCAGCAAGCTCGATTAGAGAAAGAAATACAACAAAAGGATAAAGAGCTTCAAGACCAATGGGCTCAATTTGACAAAGAGATGAAAGAAATGAAGGTCTCTCTAGAAAATGAATTTGCAACCCAAAGTCAAGCGAAGGAGCTATTGAAAAGAAAAGATAAAGAGTTGACATCTCTATGGGAACAACTCGCTGCATCCGACAAGAAGATTAAAGAGCTGATGGAAGAAATCGGGTCAAAGGAGGTTGAGATAAATCTGTTAAAAATTCCTTCCCAACCCTCTAATCCTCAATCAGATTCTCTCTTGCTTGCACAACAATTATATGTCTCATACTGGGAGAAGATTAAGTCTTTATGTTTGTCCCTGCAACTAGCACTACAATTCATGGCCGATGCGGAAAAATTAATCAGGGAGGTGCATGGCACAATTGAGCATGTTCCACAATTTATTGCTAAATAGGTGCTCAAGGCTGAGCAATTGTTGGAAAAATTGTATATAGTGTCGAATGCAGTCTTGGAAAAGGTAGGTATAGATGACTAGAGATCGGTTGCCAAAAAGGCGAAGGAGTTCATCCATTATCATGCAGTGATCCTTCAAGCTAACAATTTCTCAGTCATACTGAGTCAGACTATAAAAAATATGTAGATGCAATTTTCCCACCCCATTTCTCTCTGACCGATCAGTGGCCACAGTGGAGTATATAGCAGCAAGGATTAAGGAAAAGCAGCAGGATCTATTGGTTTTCCAATCATTCAATCAACCTCCCATGGTAGCTGACATTGAAAGTGCCATCCATCAGATAGTGTGGCTTCTTTTCCAACTTGATTCCAAGACCCAGATCTCCATGGAGTTGTCGTTTAAAGAAATTATCAATCTGCATGAGGTGCAAGATCATCTGCGTGCCTTATTGATGCCATCCGAGGCTAAATGGTTGCCTTTGTAGACTGCCCTTTCAAAGCTCTCAATATTACCCAGTGGATAGGGCCTTGATCTTGTAACCAAGATTCTTGGGTTCTCATTCTGCAAGCGAAACGCCCCTTGTTAGTCACCAAAAGCTGTGGACTTAATAATCCAAGCTGACTCTAGGTGGATTTTGTTGGTTTTGCATTGATCTCGGCCCACGCTTTGTTTGTTTACATATTTTTGGGCTCTCTTTTGGTGGCACCTTCATTCACTTGTGCCATGTGTTAGCAACGAGCACATTTGAAACTTCTTTCTCCTTGTGTCATCTCCAAGCTTCACCTGGTTGCCATGTTACATCTTCCACGGGCACCTTTTGGTGGACCCCACAATCAAAGCTTGAAGCAAGGACCACAAAATGTGTCATCTCCATGGGGACTTCAGTCTCAAGTGAAGGAAAGAAGAATAAGAAGCCCCGCTTCTATGCCACATTTCCTAACCAATAATTCAAGTGGTTAGACACATGTCTTCATGGGAATTTTGTCAGCTCCACTCCAAGACCATAGTTATCATTCGAAGGACATTGTGGTTTGTTTGAGGAAACATAATGACACATTTTTGGACTTTTATGCTATGTCCATTTTATAGGAATCTTTGTGAGGATCGGCATGGCCCATGCCTGGGGAATATTTTATGTTATGTGGCTTTCAGGTGGTGGAAAAGATCTATATATATTGCTTGGTCTCTCTGAAAAAGGGTTCAAAAATACACAGAAAAAGCACTAAAAGACTCTCAGCCTTTGTATTTTTTTCCAATTATTATATTAAGACTTAAAAATTGTGCCAATTTGTTCGGCCTCTTTGTTTCTTAGTTAATTGATAAAACATTGTATTGTGTTGGCTTGTTGTACTAAGTAGTTTATCTGCAAAAATTCTGTAATTTTAATATAAGTTTTTTGTTCAGATCATGTCTTGTACTCTTCATGTTCATTTAATGCATATGGAAGTTATATTATGTTATTTGATTGACTTCGTCAGATTTTATCTATGCTTTCTGTTATTTTTGGGCATGCAGATTGTTGAACAGGCCCTCAAATCTCACCTGAAAGGAAGATTTCTTGTGTCTATTTACTTAAAATATTGACGCATCGCCTTAGCATTAGATTTTACTTTTGTATATCTGCTTTATTTTCCCTTTCCAACCCCTCAATACATGGAAGAGTTGGCTTCTTTAAAACCCAGAGGTTACTCAGTTTAGCGCAATTGGTCCCCCCATTAATAGAGTTTCCCATAAGGCTATGTGCTTAGTAATTTTAGGCATCAATAGGAAGCTTGTATTTATACTTATATATGATTAATATCCCAAGATCACATCACACCAAGCTTACATATGAATTCATTAATTAAAGGAGGCTAAATATCGCCAAAATTTGAAAATAAATCCCGAAAATACCTCAAGGGAGATTAAGACGCCCTAAGTGGCATCTTAGTTCCAAGCCATGAAACTTGGGGCACAAACACCAAAAAGGGGCCCATTTAAGATGCCTCAAAATTAGGGTCCCAAGACCTTTGGGGGACAAAGACGCCCTAGGTGGCATTTTAGTCCTAACCCAAAAAATCAGGGACACTCAGATAAAATCATTAAATTGTCATTTATCCATTAGAGAATGTCAAGCTTAGCCAAAAAAATATATAATTCATAGGGCTTGTGGATACAAAATAGGACCAATTAAGACATAAATAGAAATAAATAAACCAAGGAAGGCCTAAACAAGTATGAAAATGCAAGGGTATGCATTTTCCTACACTACAAGAAGGTATATATTTTGAGGAGATTTTTTCTCCTGTGACTAGGATGGAAGCTATCAGAATGTTTTTGGTATTTGTAGCACATAAAAATATGAAGGTCTATCAAATGGATGTGAAGTCTACTTTTCTAAATGGGGATTTGGAAGAATAGGTTTACATAGAACAACCGAAAGGTTTTCAATTGTTACATCAACTAAACATGGTATGTAAGTTAAAGAAAGCACTATATGGTTTGAAGCAAACTCCTAGAGCTTGGTATGAAAGATTGGATAGGTATTTGATATAGCAAGGTTTCAATAAGGACTCTGTAAATAGTAATCTTTACTTTAAAATTGAGGAAGACAAAATCCTGATAGTAGTTGTATATATGGATGATATTATCTTTGATGGAAATGAAGCTATGTACAAGAAATTTGTTGAAGAAATGCAAAAAGAATTTGAGATGTCAATGTTTAGGGAGATGAATTTCTTTCTTGGGCTATAGATCAATTAAACTGATAAAGGGATTTTCATTTCATAGTCCAAATATGTCAAAGAAATGTTGAAGAAGTTTGGAATGGATGACTTCAAATCAGTATGTACTCCTATGGTGACTGATTGTAAATTAAGAAAAGATGATGATTCACCTAAGGCTGATTAGAGCAAGTATAGATCTATGATTGGTGGACTGCTATATTTAACTTTTATTAGACTGGATATCATGCATGTAGTTTGTCTTGTTGCTAAATTTCAAGAAGATCCTAAGGAAACACATGTTGTAGTAGTGAAGAGAATATTTGGACATTTAAGAGGCACGTTGGATTATAGTTTGTGGTATCCTAAGGATACTAATTTCACATTAAATGCTTATATAGATGCAGATTGGGTTGGTTGCATTGATGACAAAAAAAGTACAAGTGGGGGTGCATTCTTTCTTGGATGTAGGTTGGTGTCATGGTTGAGTAAGAAATATGATTCATTTTTTTATCCACTGTAGAGGTTGAGTATATTGCAGCAACATCATGCTATACACAGATATTATGGATGAGACAAACATTGAAAGATATAAAAATTGTATTTGATGAACCTATATCTCTCTTCTTTGATAATACAAATGAAATAAACATTTCAAAGAATCCATTCATGCATTCGAGGACAAAGCATATATCTATCAGATATCACTTTTTGAGAGAGAAGGTTATGGAGAATGAAGTGAAGCTTGAGTATGTTCCTACAAAAGATCAGATTGCTGACATATTTACTAAGGCTCTTCCTAAGGATACTTTTGAGTATCTTCAGGAGAAGTTGGGGGGTTATTGCCCCTCCTTTCTTGAACTTTTCATAACCCAATTTTATTGCATTTTAATTAATTTTACCTAATTTTTCTTTTAGCTCAATTATTTAGAGCTGGAACAACATTTGCAATTAAAGAAGAAAGGTATACATAAAAATTTTGCTAATGTTTTCATCATTGCACAAAAGATTCGATCAAATGAAGTTTCAGTTTTATTATACAATTTTTTTTTACAAGAAAGAAGATTACATAACTTTACATAAAATTGTTGTTTTATTCATTTTACAAAATTTTGGTGTCCCACACAAGCCGTGGGATTGATTGATCAAATGCAACATAAAAAAAATAAATTATACATTTGATGAAAAAAATAGAACATATGAAAAGAAAATGGATTTGTCATTGTCTGAATGAAAAATCCTAGGGTTAATCAGATGTATCTCAAGCCCCAGATCCCTTCATTACTTGTTTCAAAAATACCTATAAGAGATGAAACAATTGGTTAGAGCTCAAGATGCAAATTCTCCTCATATGCAATATCAACAGATATATAATCTATTCTCATGAAGCATTTAATTAGATATGGAGATTTCAAAAAAGATCCAAGAGCAAAAGATCATCATAAATCACCATCAAATTTTGAGTTTCATTGTTTTATTTAACATTTTTGTTCACTTTGCAGGTATAGGTACAATTTTTTAATTGTTGGATCACTTTGTTCAATATCACAACATGTGGAAAAAATGGGATCCCACAAGGGTTGAGCTCGGCATGCTACCCTCTCAATGTTTGAGAGGGATATGAAGTGTATTTTTCATCAATGAAAGTGACTTCACATCACAATGATCATTACAAGCATTGCCACAAAGACAATCAACAATGGGTGCTTAAATAAGGACCCTCATATAGCAGATGATAGTGGAAACTCAATGCAATACTTGACAGACAAGGTACCATTAAATTAGTTGCAGAGTACAATGGTAATTAGGAGTATGACTTTGAATAGGGGACAGCTAATGGCCTATCTACTATGCAATGATTAAAAGGGATGAAACAATAAGAAAACAAGCTACAACATTATATGGTATTCATCATACATGTGTTATAAAGCTACATAGTAGTGACCATGTAAACTCCAAGGAGATAATTTAAATTTGAAGTACAAGAGAGGAAGGTTCGAGATATCAAACCAACAATACTATGTTGTCCCAATCCTATGAAAATATTCCAATAAGCTATTCAAACTCTTGGCAGTGAGAACAAGTGGCTTGTGTAAGATGATTTATTGGGTAGTTTACTGTCAAGTTAAGTAGATTGCAAGAAACATTTTTCTTGCCATGTCTTTGTACCTTTAAATCATTAGAGTCTACCTCTGTCCATTGAGACTCCCACATGGATATTGTGACTATCCTTGACCTAAGCAAGAATAAAACCCTTCAGGGGATAGAATGTAAATATAGATGACCAAAGATCTATCAATCTCGAGAGGTTGTGATCAGGAGGGTTATAAGCATATTTAAATGCCAAGCAAGGACTCAAGAAGATGCAGAGGAGACAATGAGTACAACAAAGAGAATTTTAGACTCAATAGTAGGGAATGTTTGTTTGAAATAGTAAAAGATAGTGCTAGAAGGGAGATGTAGTTATTCAAAGATGCCTGAAATGGTGGATATTTAGAGGATGCAAGTATAGAGAAAGTTGAAATAGCATAGCAATGGGACAGTCAAGACAATGCATAGCTATGAAAGTCTTAACTAGATTGGGACAACATAAGGAGATTGTGCAATGTAAAGAAGATTTTTGTAGATCATAGCAGGTTTTTTGAAGAATGTTAAGGCCTTTGTAGTCACCTTGGCCCTATAACATTTGAATCTCTGCTAGATGAGGAGCACTATTAGACTGTCTAAACTCCTTCACCAACATGTCAAAGTGTGCACACTGCATAGTGAAGGTACAATGCAAGGACATTGAGTACACCCAGTAAGTGTTTACAGAGATCCTAAGATAGAATATATAGATCCAGGTCCAAACAAGAAGGAAAAGATCTCTCAAAATAATGGGCATCCCCATAGTATATTAAGGAACAGTCACCACAATATTCATAGTTAAATAGAAGCATTGAGTATACAGATCATTGGAAGTTTGAAAGGAACATTTTTTATACAAAAGGACTACAATCATCAATAAACAGTGCTTGTAGTGTAGTAAAATGCATACCCTTGCATTTTCACACTTGTTTGGGGCCACCTTGCTTTATTTATTCCTATTTATGTCTTAATTGGTCCTATTTTGTATCCACAAGCCCTATGAATTATATATTTTTTTGGCTAATACTGACATTCTCTAATGGATAAATGATAATTTAATGATTTTATCTAAGTTTCCCTAATTTTTGGGTCGGGAATAAAATGCCACCTAGGGCGTCTTTGTCCTCCAAAGGTCTTGGGACCCTGAATTTGAGGCATCTTAAATGGGCCCCTTTTTGGTTTCTATGCCCCAAGTTTCATGCCTTAGGACTAAGACACCACCTAGGGCATCTTAGTCCCCCTTGAGGTATTTTCAGAATTTAATTTCAAATTATGGTGGGATTTAGCCTCCTTTAATTAATGAATTCATATGTCGGCTTCGTGTGATATGATCTCGAGATATTAAGCATAGATAAATATAAATACAAGGTTCCTTCTCTCATTTTCTCCTAACAAGCAATCTAAGCATCCAATCATTCAAGCATTCAAGCATTCAAGAGCATTTTATTAAGTATTTGGAGCCATCATCAAGATTCAAGCATATTCTTCCATCATGTGTGTTGTGCTAACATTTTTGATGTAGGGTTTTGATTCAAGCAAGAAATTGAAGTCCATATCTATCAAGCCTTTCTTTGATTCAAGATCAATATCCATTGCAGCTATTCCACACAAATTTGTAGACTTTCTAACAAGGGTTTGGTGAGTTGTAGCATTGCATGTTTTTCATTCTTCATTTCCCTCCATTGTTATATTTCATTTCAAGATTTAATTACCAACAAGGGGTTTGACCAAGGCAAACCCCCATTCACTAACAATTCAACAAGTTTTTCTCATCTTGCACGTTTGTGATTGCAGATTTAGGTCGAAGACTTGAAGATCATTTGAAGTGCAAAGTTGTATCACAAAGTTGTCATCTTCATGGAAACTCACCTACAAGCTTAATCTGGAAGAATCAGACCCTAAGATCAGAGAATAAGGAAGAACAAATATCAAACCTCAGGACCAAACTCAGAGATTTCACAATTCCCAAACGGGACTAAGACAACAATAAGGGCATCTTAGTCTTCCTAAGGGTATTTTTCATAAATTCTTCCAGATCTAGTTTTGACATCCGAAGATTCTGCATCTTCCCTAAAAAATAGCAGTGGGACTAAGACAATAATAAGGGTGTCTTAGTCCTCCACAGCATATTCTGACAACTTCTTTACATTTTTGAAATCCTCATTGCATTTCTAGATTTCCTAGGTACACATATCCTAACTCCCTATTGCATAATTTTATCATTTGCATCCTTCATTTAGCTTGCATTACTATATTTTGTGACTCGAATGCTTTTTTTCCTATTCCAAGCATTTTCTTGGTGGTGAACCCCTCAAAGTTAAAAAATGTCCTCCTAGGTCTTCCTTGTTGAGAATTGACTCACCTTGTGAGGTTGATAGTCAATCCAATTAGGACTCTAGGACATTATTGAATGATAATATGAGAAAAGTGATATCATATACCACCTTTTTCCCATTAATAATTTTGGTGAACCCAACTCTTTTGAGCATTCATTTTCTGATTTGGAGCTCATTAAAGTCCTAGATCTAAATTGCATTCATTCTTGCATTGCATCTTTCATTAGTGAAATTGAATCTAGGTGATGCAAGCAAGGTGGATTAAAAGACTCTCTCCAACTTGAAAATGACCAATCACAAATAGGAAATAACTCTTTTATGACACAAGTCCCTTAACTTGACTCAAAAACCCTCTTTAAGGCTTGTAGCCCTCAAAATTAAATCAATGAAGATATCTTTTAGAGATGGCCATAAAGTGGCCTATCAAACACCACAAAGGTTCACCACAAAATCCTAAACAACTTATCACAAAATCCAATAGGGTTTCTTTGACTCAACATCAAGAACCAATAAACTGCTATGCTCCAAGGCTACTCAATTAGCCCTATTTTCCAAAGGAGGTACTGTTTAAACGCTTGAAAAACACCCCAAACCACTGGAAAGTATTAAATTGTAACATGAAACTTCATAATCTCTCACCTATTTGCATATTCAGACCTCCTAATACGCTACACCAAGAAACCCTCCTTTCACACACAGACACCTAGGGTTTATTGAATCTCACATATCCCATACTTGAAGTACCCCAAAGTTGTATCCAAAAAAATCCCAATGGTCTAGAAAAACTCACAAGACCGACACATGAGCAACTCTTTCTCTATTTATACAAAACCCTTCAATAGCACACCATTCTCATATGGAAACATGCACTATTTAACCCTAGGGTGTGACCCAAATCATATAATCTCCACTTCCCTACCTACAAACACATTGAAATACCTAATTTACCAATAGAGGATTCATTCCACCAAGCAAAAAATCCAAACAGTAGGTGGAATGACTAATTCATAATTTAAACTCCAATCAAAACCTTAACTCTGAGTAAAAAGGGTTGCTTCAGGAAACCAAAGAAATCTCCTACCAAATTTAAAGTTATACACTAAAAATGGAATCAAATGAAAGGTAATACATGTATCTTCAAAACACAAATGAACTCAGAGCATGTTCAAGACTGTACAGACCGTACAAAACTAGAAAACTTTAGGAAACACAAGAAAAATGCATAAAAGGTGTTGTATTTTGCTTCAAAATATTCAATACATCCACCATCATCCTTCTTCGAGCCTTTTCAAGGCCTTTTATAAATATTCTAATTAGTTTCTATTTTCCAAATGACTATAACCACCTTTTGAAATCCATGACCCTTCATATTCCTATTTGCATTTTGACAACATTTCTAATTTTGCTTTTGCAACTTTTACATATTTTGGCATCTAAGACACAAAACCACCAATTACATATTAAAATGGTCTAAATAGACCTTATTTAGCATAATAGGTTCAAAACATAACAAAATCCTAAAGCCTACTTGGTATCATCTTGAACTGACAAAAATTGCTTAATGGTGCTCTTGCACCACTAGGGTTTCTCATAATTAGTGGAAATTGCATTTAGGGTTTCTCATATTTGCATCAGTGAAAGTGCATATAGGTTGCATTTTTTATTTCTTGCATCATTTCATTTCATTAAAAAACTAAAAAGTGAATTGTTCATAACCTTAATTTCATTTAGAAACATTCTTATCGCATTCAAAATTGAAAAAAAAATGCATTCAATTGCTTGTTACTAGTTACTTTTTCTTGCATTTATTTGCTCATTTTCCTATTTCTAAACATTAGCATCCTGAATAGGCAACCTGTGAACATTGTAGACAATCTTGAATTTACTATTTTTCTAAGAAAAACCTTTACTAGAAGTAGAACACCCTTCCTGAGGTCTTAGTCCCTCTCAGGGTTTCTGGCTCAGAATCCTCTCTCTACTATTTGTTGTTTGTTTCAGTCCTTGAACTTTAGAATTTCACCAGTAGGACTAAAATGCCCTTATTGGAGTATTAGTCCCTATTGACTTTGACTTTCCAATTTTCAAGATCTAAATTGCTAGTATATGATATTGTGTTCATTGCACTTTCTTTGGTTTATCCCTTATATGATTTTTAGTACTCAGTGTCCTACTGCTAATACTATGGTTAGACGAAGTGTGAGACTCATGGCATCCTACGATAAAACACTCATTGTGGATCTTAGCTTATCAAGCTCTCTTACTTCTAGTGTTGGTATTAGTTTACTAGGTATGGACCATACCTTTGATACCTCTTTTGCTATGCCTACCTTACCTACAAGTGCTATGCCAAATGTTCAAACATTGGTTGATCATATCCCTCAAGAAAACATAATGAAAATGCATGAAGATCTAGCTCATTTACAAGATAGTGTGAGTACTGAAAACATTTCCAACACTGTTATAGCTGCCATAGATAGTATACACCGCATGATGGAAAGTGATGAAGGATTGGAAGTTGTGCATAACATAGCTCACATCTTTTGAAAACATCTTCCTTCCACCACTAATGGTGCTCAAGCTTCAAACAAACTACAAATTCAAGGAGGAAATCAAACTCCTCCCCTCTCAACCATAACATCCATTCCAACCCATACCAATCCTCAAGTGACCACAACGATGCAACCAACTAGCAATATCCTTCCTACCTCAAGAATTTCTAATAGTTCTCCTTATACCTATGTGGCATCTAATCTTATATCTCCTCTCGTAAGCAATCCATTCACTAGTCCTTCCACCACATACACACCCCCACCATATTCACCTCCATCACAAACCACAAGCAATGATCCTATCATTAACCACCTTTTACAAAGCCTTTCATCCATTCAACGTCAAGTTTACACCATAAATCAAAATCAAAATGGTCCACCTTCATACTATGTCAAAAGTAACCCACTATCCTTGGAGATATTGAGAACTCTCATGCCACAAGGTATAGAGATCCCTAGATTTGAGAAATATGGAGGAAAGGGAGATCCTGCTAATCATGTTAATGCCTTTACTGCTTTGTGTAGTGACTTTATCCTTGAGGACAAAATTTTGGCTAAATTTTTTCCCCGATCCTTGAAAGCCATTTACTTGGACTATTCCTTGCATTATCGAATAACTCAATTCATTCATTCAATGAACTTGTTGAGGCCTTTATTAACCATTTTTCAAGTGCATATGGTTCCTGAAATGACATTAGGTGATTGGATGAGATGTAAGCAAAATGAGGGTGAAAAAGTCACTGACTTTATTTCATGCTACTAATTGTTGTATTCCGAAATCAGTGTGAAAATTCTCGATTCCCACCTTCAAAAGATGTTCATATAAAATCTACAAATTAAGATAAGATACAAGCTCACCATGATGAAATTCCCCTCCTTCATCCATTTATGCACTGCCCTTCAAGATTATCAGAATTTCGTAGGTAGTAGTGAACCGAAAACCACCTCTACACATCCTAAAAAGTGATGAAAATCAAGGAGGCTTCCAAAACAATCAACACAAAACCAAATGAGTTCAACAAGGTTTTGAAACAACAAACCCTAACAATGAAACTTCTTCACACAAAAACTCTTCTCCTCTACTAGGTCTACAGACCTATATTTTGGAACTTAACTTGTAACCACTTTATCAAAATATGAAACCCTTGGTCTTTTCAAACACCCATTTCAGTCAACTTAAACATACTTCAACCTCTCATATGACTATTTTGGGACACCTTTCACAAAATCATGAAATAGTGTTGTCTTAGGCCTCAATTAGGCCAGATTTACAAAGGAAGTGCCTCCCAACTCTTCTCCCAATTCTTAAAAATGGCTCAGACCTTCTTAACAGGTAACAAAAAGTCTAAATCAACAATTTATAGGAGGACAAACCCTCACTAAAGCATCAAAACTGAAAACCCTCTTTTTACCCAATTTTGAGTAGGGTTTATTGAAAATGAGCATTCCCAATCTTTTAGCACCATAAAATTGCATCCAACACTCTCCAATGCACCTACACAAACTCAATCAAACAAAATAACTTGCTTCCCCCAATATTTTTACACATTTCCCTTCATAAATCACCCAAATTCATCAAAATACAGTACAATCATCAACTAGGGCATCATGATAAATAAAATATCTCACCTTCCCTGCTCAATCCACCCATTCTAAACCATAACCAACATTCAAATTAGCCATTCCACTGAGTTACAGGAAAATACAGTGGGTGGAATGGCTTATTTTAACATTTTACATAAACAAACCCTTGAAAACAAGGTTACAGAGGCAGTTTTAGTAAATTACTTATAGAATTTGCAAAACTTAATGGATAAACCTCAAACCAGAAGAATTTTGAAGTAGATTCACCATTCTAACAATTCCAACTCATTCCATGCCAAATAAAGCACTGTGCAGGCCATACAATTGACTAGTAAACAAGAATTTTCTAGAAAACACAAGAAAAATGAGAGTTTTGATATTCAAAATATTGATTTCTACAACAACCAAACTTTACATTGATTCTTCTAATATTTTTAAACACTTTCCCACTAAGAACAACTGACTCAAAAAACCTTAACTAAATTTCAAACTCCTTATGACTGCCGGAGTTCAAAAATTGCACTTTTCTTTGCATTTTGTTGACAACATTTTGCTCTTTTTGCATTACTTTGCAAGTTAACTCTCCTAATCACCTAAAACATTAAAAATGGTCTATTTATACCTTATTCATCCTAAGAACATGACCTCACACAATAAAAATGGCATTTCACCCACCTTGACAACTTTTGTCAAACTTGACAACTTTTCAACATGATTTGCAACTTTCACAATATAGACCCAAAAGACCCCAAAGTTTGCCAATTACATCAAAATGGTCTCAATAGACCTTATTTAGACTCAAATACTCAAAAAACTTAGAATAAAACACCTAGAATCAACTAATCATGAGACAACTTGAGAAAAATCATGAAATGGATTGGTGCTCCTGCACCATACATACCACCTAAAAAGGTTTCCATGTCTCTGGAAACTAATCTTCAATTGTTCCTCCTTTGAAAGCTTCACCTCTTTGACCTACAAAAGATACCTTGACTGGAAAATTTGGAAAACTTACTTTATTCTTACCATTTTTGTGCTCTTGGCCAACTTGATAAGGCTTCCCTTGATCTATTGAACATAGCTTGATCGCTCTTCTATCTATGACTAATGTAGAACCTGCACCAACTGCCCTCTTCCTTGTCCTTACAACATACCTATCTTCATGACTCTGCCCTAACTTTTCTACTTGTCTCACTCTTTCCTTTTCCTTGAATTTAGGCATCAAATTCTCTGTCCTCAAAGCCCTTTCATTCTCAGACCTGTATACCACTGTATTATTAGTCTTAGGAGTGTTTTTATCAACAAGGCTTGACTACCCCTCAACTTCAACAACTACTACAGGACACCAGACTATTCCAATTAGAATTTTATCAACTTTTCTCAACCCTTCTTGCTTCATTATGAACAATTCACCATTAACCTTCTCTAGGTCAGTCTCCATCTTCTTCTCATTATTTTTCCCTTCCAACTATGCATCACCCTTCAATATCTTTGTCCTATCTTTTGCAACCTTTTTCATGGCTTCCAACTGGTCATCCTTGACTTCCTCCATCTTCACATACTCCTTTCTACCCATCATGATCACCTTGGTTGTCTTGATCTGCTCCTTAACCTCTTCTTGTAATGGAAGCAAAGTAAATGAGTTCCCATCATGTTCAATCTGATATGTATTTTCCCTTCCATCATACACAGCATGTTTGTCAAATTTCCATGGCCTTCCAAGCAACAAATGGCAACATTGCATTGGTAAAACATCACAAAGTACCCTATCTTTGTACCCTCCAATCTGAAATTCAACTAAGGCCTGCTCATTGACTAAAAGTGACTGATCATCATTTAACCATGACACCTTATAGGGTATTTCATGAAGAACTTTTACCAAACTCAACTTATCTACCATTTCTCTTGACACTATATTATCAGTGGAGCCTGAATCTATTGCTAACTTGCATACTTTACCTTTGCTCTTGCAGGTGGTTTTGAAAAGATTTATCCTTTGCAATGGTTCCTTTTCTTTGGAGGCCTTCAAGAGTTGTCTTTACAACATCAAAGCTTCACCAACTTTAGGTGCAGCAACAAGACTTGATGAATTGACACTTTCCTCTTCACCTTCTTGCACAATTTGAACTCTCTTTTCACCTCTTCTTTCACCCCCACTTGAAGTAGTACAAAACTTTTCAAGACACTTAAAGGATGGATGACCAAACTCACCATAGTTATAACGCTTTCCTACAAACACATTAGAACCTATTCAGTGATCTATATATTTTCCCCTAAAACTTGTTCTTCCACCTCTCCATCCACCTCTAGATTCAGCCACTCGTTCTTTACCTTCACCAGCATCTTCTTGTTCTTGATTGGACTATTTTGGAGTACAAAAAGTTCCTCTGCCCCTAGAAGTACTACCTCTTCCTCTTATGGTCTTGTCTTGTCTCCTCTTCACCTTTTCCTCTGCCCTTATAGCCATTTGAAAACATTCTTCTATTGTTTTTGGTTTCATCAAACTTATTTCATATTGTATATTATACCTTAGACCATTAAGATACCTTGCCACTCTTTCTTCCTCATCTTCCTCATGCTTTTCCTTATACTTAACCTATAGAACTCCTCGGTGTATGCTTCTACATCTAAGTCCTTTTTCCTAAGATTTTGAATTTTTTTAAGCAATTGAACATTGTAATCATTAGGAAGGAACTTACCTATGATTTTTTCCTTCATTCTCTCCCAAGAAGTGACCTTGGTCTTCCCATTTTTTTTCCTTTCCTCTTGCACAAAGTTCCACCATAGTAAAGCATGTCCTTTTAACTTGGTATTAGCCTTCTTCACCTTGTGTTCTTCATCTACCTCTTCACTTTCAAAGTAATTCTTCATGGCTCCTATCCAATCCAAGAGCTCTTCACCATCTAGCTTACCCCCATACACAGGCAAATCCATTTTGCCATGTCCATCACCTTTCATAGCCTTCAAAAGATTCAACATCCTCACTGTAGACACTAAAAATTGTCCTAAGGCCTATGACTCTTAAGTTCTTCATCATTTCCCCTTCCATTTTTCATAATTAAATAATTTTAATTATTTAATTATTTTCTAAAGTCATAATTTTTCTATTAATTAAATCATTTTAATTATTTAATTAATTCATTTTTTATCTTTTTTCCTTCTTGATTAATTAAATAAATTTTATTTATTTAATTACGTCACAAGTTAAGTCTTCTTTCTAAAATTAAATAAATTCTTATTTATTTAATTTTTGTCCACTTTCCACTATAATAAAATAATTATTTTAATTATTTAATTATTCATTAGCCTCTTCTCTCATTAAATTAAATAAATTTTATTTATTTAATTTGGTCCACTCTCTTGAATTTTGAATTAAATCATTATTTAATTCAAAATGATTCCCTTTGTCACATTCCTCTATAATTAAATAATTATTTTAATTATTTAATTATTCATTGACCACCTAAATTAAATAATTTTTATTATTTAATTTCTCCTATCACCTCTTTATTCATGTCAATCTTATCTTCCACATCAAATCTTATCTCTTGACATCTCATTTAATTTCAGCCCTTGATTGAATTATCTCATAATTCAATCTCGACCCTTAATCCTTATCATTTCCCTAATTTTGACCTAACCCTAGTCCATACTACAACTTTCAATCTTGGCCATTGATTTAGACATCTTATTGACATCCAATCTCAATCGTCAATCCAAATCAGACCTTTCCTATAAATAAACTCTCATAAGCCATTTGGGGGGTTGATTCTTCAAGTATCCTTATGCTGTCAAAATCATTCTTGTTTTCATCCATTTCTATCTATTGGCATTCATCTACACATATTATGCAAGTACATGTTGCTAGTGTGAGACAACAATCTTCAATATTTTGCTAGTCACTTGTCATAGGCTTATTATTGCACACTCAAATCTGAGGAAAATTATCATATTCAAGCAAAATGGAGAAGAGCAATGGAGGTTAATCAATGGTGGCATGAAGATTTGGTAATATTGTTTTATGCTTTATGTCTTTATGCTCATTTGTGCTTCATTGTTCATTACGGTTTGATTTATATGCTTTATTGCATTAACCTTAGATTTTTATCCTAATTACATTGGTGAACCTGACATATTTCGACAAATTTTTGAGAAATTTTGGAGTTGGATTCTTTTTGTTGCATGTTTTGCATCATTTGTGGACAAAACCCTAGTTTTCAAAGATTCAACCATAATTTTCAAACGGCTGAAGATATTTTCACAAAAAAAATTCTACAGGTTGAAGAAAATATCAAGAACTTTCATTCCAAAAATCAATTTTTTTGGAGCTATTTTTGATTTTTTATAATTTTTTTGATATTTTTCATGAAAAATCAATTTTGAGAGAAAATTGTCGAATTTTTCAGATATTTTTATATTTCTGGAAATCTCTTTGAATTTTAATAGGGTTCTATTCTTTATGTTTTAAATTTGGATGAAAAATTATTAGTTAAAAAATAGATCTTTGAAAATTAGGGTTTTACAAATATTTGCTTATATCTCACAAACAGCTATAGATCTTGTCACAAATTTTTTTCTACAGATTTGAGATCATGTCGGACACCTTTAGTAAAAAAATCAGAATTTTTGGAGCGGTTATGTATTTTTTATAAATTTTTTATGATTTTTCATAAAAAATAATATTGGGTGCAAAACAATATACTTTTTGAATTTGTTTACATTTTTGGAAAGCTCTTGAAATTTCAGTAAGAGTCTGTTCTTTGTATTTTTATTTTTACTGTCAAAAACATTTCCAAAAATCAAATTTGTCTTGACTAGCTAACCCTCTAATATTAGTGATCAATTATCTTGTTAGGGTTTTGCCTTTGTTGTTGGTTTTGTGAATGTGCAGAACAAATAAACACTTCAAATGACACTTTACATCAATTGGACAAAGATTTTGGAGCTAAATAAAGTCTAGGTGCACACATTCCATCTTTCATCTCTTAATCTCGCTAGTCAACACACTTCAATTTGGGGCTTAAAAAAGAACATCTTGTTTGTCACACATTTGGATTTGGGGCTTAAAATGAACATCTTGTTTGTTGTCACATCATTGAAATTGGGCTTAAAAAGAACCATTGGCTTCAATCACACATCTTGACTTGGGGTTAAAAAGAACAATTGCTCGAACTGTTTTACACACATTTCAATTTTCTAAAGGGAAATTAATCACTGCGAGTGTGAATCAAGTGTGTGTGTCCTCAATAACACCTCACTTGGTTTGTTTTTGTCATACCCTTCTTAGGAGGCCTGCTTAGAGCACACACCCCTCGAAGGGACGACCTCAATCGAGTGTGAATCCAAAGACACGCTCCTTTGGGAGTTGAAATCTTGTCACTTTGGGCTAAGCCCCAAAGAACTTTATACCTTTGGGCAGTGATGGTGAAAGGTGGGTTACCCCTTTCTCTCGGCTTATTGGCAGGATTTCACTTTCAAATTATACCTAGTCAACCTTGTGCAAAATAGTTTGAGACCTGATTAGCCATACCCACTTGACTAGCATTAGGCTTGTTGATGTGTATTCAAGTGTTTGCTTAATCATAACATTTAATCTTGAAAGAAAAAATTATCATTGTGCTTGGTGTGAGTGTTCATGCATTTACATGTGAGATCTTATGTTTGATATTTCCCAAGTCAAACTTCTAATAAACACTTGCAACATCATCCAAATCATACAATCTTGTCATTCCACATCATCATCTTTTTAATCCAATCAATGTCATTTTACACCATGAAGACATTGGAAGACATAGCACAAGAGCTTGTTCACATGCTTCATGTAGCTCAAACAATTCAAGCACCTTTAAACCAACAAGCCATTCAAGGAGTCCATGACATGATCCAAAAACTTCAAACGAGCCAATCACCTCAAATGCAACAACTCATAGCACAAATCCAATACCTCATGGCCAATTGTCAAATCCAACAAGTACATCATCAAGTCCAATCACCACATCAACGAATTTCACATCAATCCTATATGTCACCTATATCATCATATCAAAATCATCCATCCACATATAATGTTTCCACTTCATCAACCTCTCACAACTCTTCCAATGTCAATCCATATCCATATCAATCCGCCTCTCAACAACCATTATCCTATGCAACCCCTCCATCATCATCACAACAACAAATCATATCACAACAAGTCCAAACACCATTCCAACCTCAACACATTCAACCACAATCCTATGTGTCACCTTCATCATCATGCCAACCGAGCCCATTTATCTATCATGTCAATGCCACATCAACATGTCCACCCATATCACAACAAGAACATAGCTTCCCAAGTCCATCTTGGCAACAAAATCAAGAGCACTTAAGTCTTAATTCCACCTTTGACAAGGGGAACACCAATCTAGTTCATGCACCCTTACCACCATCCAATCAAATTCCTATCCCTAAGCCACCATATCCTAGTCCTAATTCATTGGCCTCTCTACCTTCTAACCAATCAAACTCTTCATTACCCCCACCATCATCTAAGTCTCCATTAAATTCACCTATAAAGGATGTGACCCAAGGGCTACAAGCAAGGAATGAATTGTCGCCATGTCATTCAACTCATATACTTGAACATACAAAAGAGTCCTCAAACATCATACCAAGTCCTTCAAGTCAACCATGTTATCCACAACCCCTTGAGCCAAGTCAAGAGTCCCCCCTCATAAGTCCAAGTCACCCTCTGTCATGCTCCAATGTTGTTGACCATCTAGAACATCTCAAGTCTCTCCAAGAGTCATCCCCTTCCACTTCCATTCAAGCAAGCCAAGAGTTATGTCAAGAGCATTATCCTAAGCATGTGGAAACATCAAACCCTGGTCCTAATTAAGGTCAAATCATTTTCATCCAACCTATCAATAACCTATATATTTTCTATGATCAAGATGATATCCATAGTGATGAAGAGCCTATCCATGAGCAAGATATTCCAAATACACCTCCACCTAGTCCTATCCATGATCCATCAACATCCACTTCCCTTGATGATACATATGCCTCCCAAGCACACATAGAAGATCAAACAAATACCTTGGATCTAAGTGAATACAATGCTAATCAAGATCCTAATGATCCTCCATCACTCACTATTGACCCCATTGCAAGTCCTCCATGATATCATATTGGTCTTTCCACCCTCATTCATAAATGTTCCTCCTTAGAACAACAACAACCAATATCTTCCCTTGCTTCATTTTCTCCATCCAATAAGGAACTCATGTCTAGTGTTCCACCTACACCTAGTCCCATTGTCCATTGCATACCCCAAGGACACCAATCTCAAGATTTTGGTACTTCCTCCATTCATCCTAAGTCCACCTCCTTCAATCATAAATCCTATCATATGCCTAAGACATATGTTGCCATCCTTCCTCCATCATCCTACAAATGTCAAAAGCATGTGACCATACACCTTCCACCATCTACTTTGTAACCATTGCTTCCAACTCCTAATATCCCTCCATACACTTTACCACCATTACTCCCAACACCTAATATCCCTACCATTCAATCCTTTTATCCATTTATCCATAAATACCCTAACATTCCTAATCATGACCAACAAATAGACACATTGTCTAGACATGAAGCTTCCACTCATTCCACCATACCCATGGGATTGAAAAGAAAAAATTTCAATGCCTTTATCTATAAAGCCAAAAATCCTAAAAATCCTCATGCCTTAGGGCATCAAGGCAAAGGGTCAAAGCAAAATACATTCAAAAAGTTATATAAGCCCATACCTCCAAAAGAAAAGTCTAAAAACAAAATGGTTTGGGTACCTAAGCAAAAATAAATCAAGTCAAACAAGGCATCCACATCACAAAAATCCCAACCATCCCCTTCCATCCAAAATACACATTCCATTCAAAAATCTCAAATTCCTAAAGCCCACAAGCAAAATAAAAGTCATAAAAATACTAAGTCTATGTGGGTACCTAAAGCACTTCATCTACCACCTCCTAAGCAAACATCTCCATTGCTTCCTACACCCCATCCACATCAAAAGCTTCAATGTTTATCACAATGTGTGCAACCATTGGTCATGGTTCCCTTCCATTTCACAACAATTCCACATACCTCCATCTCCTCACCCTTCACTCATTATCCTACATATCTCCCCCACCACCTTCCTATGGTCCATGCTTTTGGCTAAGCCTCCCAATTCATCTTTTGCATAAGTCCCATATAATCCCCATCATCTTCCCATCATAATCCATTATATTCCTCCATAATTCACGTCATAATCCATCATCTACCTACTCCATCTCCCTTTCATGTCATCCCTTACCAACATCTATAAGCACAGTCATCTATAGCCTGACTTAAACTTTGACTACTTTTGATTTTAGTTAGGGCTTCCTTTCTAACCACATCTTTGACTAATTTTTTTGAAAGGGTGATAA